>CM019178.2:7010716-7102817 GCA_009739505.2 Apolygus lucorum | reverse complement strand
TCAGAGAAATTACCATACAAATCGGGGCGTTATGCGAAGTGATTCCTCATTCCACTTTCACATAAAATTACTAGAGAATCACTCTATAACTAATTGTAAACCTAAATTTGAATACGTTGAAAAAAAAATTAAATTTTTTTTCTCCGCAAACGTATTCAAAATGGTTAAAACTCTTACCTACAAATATTTTGGTAGTACACCAGTAAATTTTACTAGTGTAAATTTTAAGTATTTATAATATTTGTAGGTAAGAGTTTTAACCATTTTTGACTTTCAAGACTAATTTCAAGGAAGAGTATTAAAGACACTGAGAAATATATCACAATGAACCAAGAATCGAGCAAGAAAAATGGATAATCCTCCTCAAAATTTGATGGTTTACGTTCAAGGTATGTAGAATCACGAGGACCAATTTTGATGAAAATTTTGGTTAGGTACCGACTCCATTTTGGGTCGTGTCATGTTTGCGTTGGGTTGTGTTGTAGTTGTGCCCCGAAGGTTTTGGTTACGGTCAATCATTCTAAGGGTGAAAAGAAGGGGAAAACATTTTCAATAATTTGAAAACTTCCTATATACCTATTTTTTTCCTGAAAAATTCCTATGTATCTTGTTCCTTACATATTGTTTTTTCATTAATTTGAAAGAGCGAAGATTTTAGAGAATTATTTGGAACTAGTTAAAGCTCTTTGGCACCAACCGTTCGCAGATGAGATGAGTAAAATTAATCATTTATTAGTGAATAAATACACTACCCCGACGTTTTTTTCATTAAATTTTGAAGTGTTCCATTTTTGAAGCAAATGAGACCATTCAGAGCTCTGACCAATGAATCACGGTTAATGAGAGTTGATTGTGAATTGGCCATTATTACATGGCTGGTGGCCCTAAAAACCTCCACACCCTTTAACTGTCCTTTGTTCGACTCGCCTAGGTACCTATAACTGGACCAAACATGCAATTTTTTGGTACTGGTACCTTCGAATGGAGTTTTAAGTCACTCAGGTACTTCATTAATAACTAAAAACTAAATTTCAAAATGAGGCACCCACAACATTAAAATTGAGAAGTTTTACTGGCAGGTTATTTCTATCAAAAGGTAGGATCATTAATGGCAAAGTTGAATTCATTGCAGAAAGGTGGTGTTTGCAGAAAAATAATGAACCAATCAAATTGCTTCCTTACCAAAAAGGACTCCGATCAGTATGGATCTGTCATTGTTACACGTTGTAAATTAATAAAAGCTGGAAACTCAAGTTCGTAGGAACTTACTAATATAGCGTAGATGATATAAACGATTCGCAGAAAGAAAGGAGAAAGACCCAAAATGTAACAACCACAAGTACTAGGGAAGTGGTGTACATTTGCGCATGATGTAAAAATTCACGATTTGTTTATAGGCCGTTTTCGAACAGTAAGGCACGCACACGTAACCGGGACGTACATCGGCTCGAATATCCGCTTTGATGTTCAGCTATTCGAGAGAGAACACGAAGACTGTTGGGATATAACTCATTTATTATAAAACATGCTACGTATTACGGTACCTACATTACTTCTAACTCGTTCACGTTACTTCAGACTCAAGTTCCGCTATCACCCTGAGGCATGATGGTAGAAAACATTAGCGTATCATAATGTAAGTAATCTGAAGCTGAGTGTTATGGTTTGACCAGGTTGCAATCAGCTAAGAGCCGCCCTATCATAACAGCTCACGAAAATAAGTGAAGTGTGTCAAGTCGCAATTCGCCTTCACTAGAATCGCGAGTTTGGATCGCACGCCGCCGGGAACCACGGAAACGCCTTGAGCGACGTTCCTGGGAGAGACACCGAGGCAGCGCGTGTCTGGCATCACGCGTGTTTATTAGCACATCATGCTTACTTTTCCAGTTGGCAATGTAGGACCTGCAGCTCCCCAATTTGTCTTTAAAGTAAATCCTGCGAGAAATCGAAGATGCAGGAAGGACAGCAGGCGGTAAGGCGACAGATCCCAGATCATCAAAAAGAAGAGCAATAGGACAGTGGAAAGATGGCCGGAGATCTGCATCTTGGTCTAAAGATCTTGTGAGCAACTTTCAAACATTTAGTTGTTTATTATTTTTTTGTTTTGTTTTAATATTGTTTTGTCATTGAGATATTTTGCAACGCACTTGGTAATTACCCTCTTAGGGCTAAATGTACTAGATGACACCACCTTCGGGGGCAAGTATCATTTTCGTTTCCCTCAGGAACGGCTTGAACGATTTTCATTATGTAAATATTTCTGTGAGAGTTATCATCAAATTTAGGTTTTTATCTTGAACAAATCGCCTTCTACGGTTATAAAAATGTTGTGTCCAAATTGGATCATTTAGAAAAATAACAGGTACCTACATGTTATTTTTTAAAAGGTATCTAAGAACTAGAGCACTACTAATGGGATCCAAATCAATTTTTACATTTGGAATTGGTTCATTTGATCGAAAGGTCAATTACAATAATAAGAATTTAATTATTATGGGATTAATAAAAGGGACTCTATTTACCATTGTGTCGCACTATTATCTAACCTATCAGCTCCAACATTATTCTAGCGCCATCTGAACCCAAAGCTACTTCTACGAAGGTTAAGAGGTCTAACTATCATGTTACCCACGAATAAACTGTTGAGGAGCAGTGGCACCTCATTAGTGACAATTTAGAAGAAAAATCACATAAATTTATTTCTTCCATATTCCTATTGCTTTAGGATAGTTGACATACTTCAGATTATCATATAACCAACTACATAACGGACTGCCATTGCATAAATGAAATCCCGAAGTTAGAATCGATTTTGGTTTATTATTTTCAATAATGAACCATTGGAATCGACCAAGAAATTTTTTTTTTTTAACCACCCCTCAAAATTTGTTGGTTGACGTTTCAAGTTACGCAGAATCCAAAAATCGAATAAAATGTTTTCGTCCTTCCCCATACGCGGCACTTTCCCCAGTTACCATTGACCGATTTAGATGAAATTTGGTATGTGGGTTCCATTTGGGGTCTAGTTTTGCCCCGAAGATTTTGGTTGATGTAGGTTACTTCTAAGGGTTAAAAAAAGGTTTGAAATTTTGAAACGCCCTAACTTAATTAATTTAGGTATGAGGCATTGTTTTTCCATAAATTTAAGATACCTAGTATTGGATTTTTAGAATGTTTAGAGACCACGCGGAGCCCTGTAGGACAAACCGTTCGCTCCCTACGAGAATTTGAGGGTTGGAATTACAATAAATCAGAAACACGAGCGTGAATCGCAAGAGAGGCCTAATCTCCGATCAAATTTTAGCTGACCGAAATGTGATCGATTGTTTTTCTTCATGTTGGTTGGTGGTAACAATGACAAAGCCGTGTTCTCTGCAGACAAGTGATCTATATAGCAAAATAATAAACCATTGTGTAATAATTTGCAGCGTTTTACCCATGCGATGCCTAGAACTGATTGGTTTCATCTGTTAGTTTCTGAACAAGTTTCCGCCAAACGGCTCTACATATATATCTACAGTTCGAACATGTAGACTTCTAAATTATTCACTTCAGAAAAATGTCGATTAGTGTCGTGTGTGGTTCGCCGAACATTCGTTGGCTACGATTGACAGGACCCTCACCGATTCCACCGCCTCTTAATGACTTCTAATCACGGTTTCGATCATTTACAAAAACGACCGGCCCGACGCAACGCTCCGATGGCCCCCTTTGATAAATACTCCTGCATTTATGAATGATTGCCGGGTGTTGCAACTCCAACCTTATCATTCACCTTTGAATGATGGTTTTTCACGAGGCAACGTCAGTCTTAAAACAGACGAACGGGCTTGTCTCAGGGCGTGCAGTCGCCATTAAAACCTCAGATTGAACGTGTCCCGACGAGGGTTTGCTTCGGGTTCAGGCTACTTTTGAAGCCCGATGTTCAGCCCGCTTTAATGAGCGGTTTCCAGTGTTTCTCGAATGGAAACAACGAATGGAACCCAACGCCTCGCGAGTTCCCTTTATGGTCGAACTTGTTGATCACAAGCCTCGGAGACAAGAACCCCCTAGTGAGCCCGTTTTGCCATACTCTAAGAGATCGCTTCAAAAGACCACAATATAACAATTCTCCCTCCTCGTCTGCTAATTTTCCGAGGTTCTCTCTTCCTTTTTTTTGCGACGGTTGTCTGGTTCTGCTAAGAATGACCCGTTGTTTTTGAAGTCAAACTGCCAATTTTGAGACGGATTTTATTTCTCCTTCGTGGGAGACACGAGAAATTGGTTTCGAGAAAACGTTCCTTCTCAGTTGTTACCCTTTGAAATAAGAGGGTTCTCTCAGAAAAGGAGTTTCTGTGGAAACGAATTCCTCTCTTGCATTCTGTGTCTCATGTCGAGTTTTAGAACGAAACCATACACTATACTCCTTCTTCGTGACAAAGTCAAGTTTGGTTCTCATGTACTAACTTCTACATTTATCAGAAATATGGTTCATTTGGTGTTTGGTTCAAGCGAAATTATTAGAGTGGTTTCTTCTTCATACGAACGGAAACTTTATGAAAACCACAAACACACTCTCATATTCTTGAGCACAAGGATACCACATGGCTTTTGGGGCCTAATAATTTGATAGATGGGGTAAAAACGTCAAAAGTGGATCCAGGCAACAAAGATTTTGAAGAGAAGGCTGACTACTTGCTTGATCCGTCAAACCTTCCCTCACCATCACCCACAATCATCCAAATTTAACTTAAGAACCACCTTATCGGTCACGTGTAGCATTAATTTTTGCAAGGTTTGTAATGGTTTTTCCTAGTTGAAAGGAAAACTAGCCTAAAACAAGGCAAGGAAATGGAGTACAATGTAGAAATTCTAGTGTCCAGATGCACAATCGACAGTTATACAGTTGATAGATAGAAGTGCAAGTCTCTTGCTTCTCAGAAACCACTCCTTAGAATCATTAAGTGCTTAATTTGAGGAGTTTTCTTCATTTTTCTCTTGTGTGATAAATTGAGAAAAACAAAATTTCACGGAGAAGGAAGCTGTCTACGGTTCCCAAATTTTCCGAATAGTTTTGTCTTGGAACTTTTGATTGTAAGAAGATGGATATGAGCCACTTTGAAGAAAAGAGAGTTTTTTGTTGTGCGAAGAAAAGTATCATTTTCATTTTCTTTTATTTGTTTACCCAATATTTTCAAAAATTAACTTTCGGAATCGAACAAGAAAAAATATTCTAACTCCCATCAAAATTTGATGGTTTACGTTTCAAGATATGTAGAATCCGAAAACCGAATTTAAAAAAAAAGTGTTTATTGAAAACAATGGGTTGGATATAAGCCGTTTTGTCGGCAAACCTGATTTTCAGCAAGCTCTAAAAGCAGAATACAAACCGTTTCGGAAGGGATTCAACTCGTGAGGTCCCCAAAGATTCGGAAAGGAGAGTCTAGCCCCCAGAAAGTGTTGTCGGGTTTCAGCACTACCTATCGCCACTTCAACGAACTACCGTTTCTGATATCTTATCAGGTGATCACGCTCGTGACCGCATTATCGTCGCTCCTCTAACTTGCAGTTATCCCAAGATTACAATGTAGCAATGTACATGGACAACTTTATAATAACATTAAATGTTATTATATAAAAAAGTGGCGGTAGGTCAGGGGCGGCTGCTGATAGGAGCATAGGCGCATGTGCACCCCCAGCCAATTAAAAAAGAAAAAAAAATCAAAGTTAGTTTCTCTGGGTTTGAAGAGTAAGTTGGCTAGTGACAGAAGACACGATCGTAGGCTCTGTGCTAGTTGAATCTACGCGCGAAAACAGTGGCGGGGAGATCCCTCTTTTCCGACCAATCAGCGGCGGTTCGCGCAAATCCAGTTTTATGCGCCTTTCTTGACTAGAGTCACGTGATTAGATGGAGGTGTGCTCGTGAGATTGACCAACCAGAGAGCACGAAATGTGACCTTGGGGAGCAGCACGGGGGCTGTGCACCTCGGGTGTGTGAGTGAGTGAATTTCCAATTTTATTATTTTGTCTTCCTGGCTCACTGGTTTCCCGGTTTCCTTATCGTAAACAAACAGAACTGATAAGGACATTTCCCGTTTTTCGTTTTCGGTCCACCGTTTTGTTCAAAGTATTGTGATTATTTAGGAGTTTTGTAGGTAATATGAATAATTCGGTGCATTACATTAACGTAAACTATTCGTGTTTGTCGGTCGTGGAAAAGTGCAACATTCCAGAAACTGGCCGCCCCTTGCCGTCTCTACCTGGATTCCAGCAGACGTTGGAATTTAAAAACCGTGCAGATTCGTACCGTAAGTTTTAATGTCGACTATTATAAGAAGGTAGATTGGCTTTGTGGTTGTGAAGTGACTAACTGACAATTTTGCCTATTTTGTTCCACCAACCGAAATGAGGCTTGGGTTAAAGACGTCATAAGTGATCTCCCATAAAAAACGCATTGGCTGTCTCCCGTAAAAACGCTCTGGTAGATTTGCGTATATTGGGTCGTCAAAATATAATGCAACAACTCGAGAGTGCGCATCATCTCAATCTGATGCAAAAAACCAAAACGGTTAACAAAAATAGGTTCTCCTACATTCTGTCTCGAATCATCGTTAATTTTTCTTCCGAGTTGGACGATGTTTTGGATCGTCACGGGCAAATACACATTTCAGCTTTGCAGTAAGATGGATGCATTTCTTGGGTTTAGACCTTTGATGATTAACCATTTCAGAATTTCTGTTAACCACTGGAGAACATTATTTTTCGTGTCTATTGCACATACGTATTTAGTACCGTTTGCAATTTTAAGATGGAAAAGTTACCATGATTTATCCCATTTACATATCGTTGAAATTTCTATTTGGCACCTATTCTGTCCCTTCTCCATAGCTTCTCCTGATCTCCGTGCACCCCCTGAGTTCAGGGCAGGAGCCGCCACTGCGGTAGGTAGCATTGCAATCTTGGGATAACTGCACATTGTAATCTTGGGATAACTGCAAGTTAGAGGAGCGACGATAATGCGGTCGCAAGCGTGATCACCTGATAAGATATCAGAAATGGTACCTAGTTCGTTGAAGTGGCGGTAGGTAGCGCTGAAACCCGACAACACTTTCTGGGGGCTAGACTCTCCTGATTCAGAACCCGTGAAAAAACAAAAAGTGTAAAAATGGACATAAGCCCCACTGAAAGAAAACTCTTCAATAATTGAATAATTACTATTCTACCGAAAGTCAATTCCACCCTTACTTAGATTAGTAGATTTTAAACATTGCACGATAGATATTATAGTAATAAAGATTCATATTTTCCCTGTAAAGTTCAAATAAATCCTCCTCAAGCACGGAAGTCTGTCACCAGCGGTCAGCCCTGTCTTCAAAATCGATCATTCTTCTCATCTGGTTATGGTCCTTCCAGCTCCCCCTGAATACCAACGCAGGAGCATTAATTTACATTTAAATTGAAGTCTCCAGCTCTCCTCCTCCCCTTCAGAATTCCTGCCCACGTCAATTAGTATCCACAATGGGTAGGTACGTAAGTATTCTCTGGGACCAAATATTAGGTTTTAATCTCTTCTGATTGGGTTATTATTGCATTCTTTTGTCCGGGGTGGAGTCGGTATATAAAAGATTGACGAGGAGACCCTTTTCAAGGTAGAGCGCTGCATATTCAAAGTAAGGGTGATTAGCTCACTGCTCCAAGATTCCTTAAGATCCCAACTGTATGTCACAAATGATACATCATACGAAAATGATTGAGGAAGATGAAGTTAGCTCGATGCTGAAATTTGAAAACTTCATCTGAAGACAGAGCAGAAGTGAGGAGATCGAAGCCCACCCAAGGTTGTACATACGAAATATTGATGAAAACCTGATTTGTAAAAAAATTGCTCAAAACTTGCTTTTATATTGAAAATCGAAAAAATTCGTATGTCGTCTGTGACTGAATCTTCAGCAGGAAAAAATCTATGCTTCAACTGGAAGAAGGACTCTTTCCTTAGAAGTTTCAGATTATTTAAGGAACAAAAAAACTTCAAAAATACCAGCAAGAACATTTACATCCAATAATATACGCGCTCCAAAGGGGCATATTTTCCACTTTTTTCACCGCACCCGCCCGACGGGAAGTATAATAGCATCAGGCTAAAAGCAGGAGAACCCTATCGGTTTCGATAAAAAGAAACTCGAAAGCTTTTAGTGGCTCAAAAGATAAAGTACGTTTAGCATTTGGTTGGGAATGGGATGAGTGGCGGTTTGATAAAGTGCAGGGGCCACAGGTCCTAAGAAGGTTTATCTATTTGGAGGCGGCCGGTAGGTCCGAGATGTGGGCTTTTCTACCATTAACTGACTCGCCCTCAGTGATTTTTTTACCCCCCATTTACGAAATTCACTTAGGTAGGTGGTCATTTATTATCTCTTGAAACAAGCTCGTCTTGGGAAAACAACACCAAAAAGATTCGTGTAAAGTTTGTTCAATGGAGGAAAAACATCAGCTCCCTCGAATTCACCACTTTCACGGTCTCTAATTCACAGATTGTAACGGCAACAAATGTTCAATTAGAATATAATTTAGCGGAGAAATCGAACAAATAAGAGAATGTGCTGGCGTACTACAAGGATGTGTACTTGGGTCAATCCTGTAACTATTTTACGCTATTTATTTATTAGCTGTTAGATTTAATAATTATGTGGTTATTTCTGTCAATGATGACAATCGCAACTCAGTTTTAAAACTTAAGAGATCCATCTAAAGTCCATGTATGCACAAGCAAGTGGAGAAATGAATATGAAATCAGTCCTGGTCGACTGAAATGTGGGTGGAGTTGGAATTAACAAAAATTGTACGAAATGGATTTTCTATCTATTGAACAAGAAATTCGCAGCTGCTACGTACTACAGTACGAGTATACGATCACCATGTAAATTAGTGGTTCCGGAGGAGTTTTGTCCATCGCTTCAAAAAATGTTAAGAAATCTCCGACCAACTTCCAGAAAAAACAAGACTGTTTTTCATAAGATACAGACTGGTAAAAAACGCGGAAAGAATACAAAACCCTTTTTCGAAAAACAACAAAGGACTCGAGTGTCCTAAGGGTGTTCAACAACAAACGGCAACCTCTTGTTGACTCAAACAACTGTTGAGTGTATTATTGTTACGACCAATATAGTGGTGTGACAAGTGAAGTGGTAGAACAGTAATCCTCGGTAGTAGGGAGAGGTCACGATTGGGGATACTACCAGGTAGGTAGTTACACACTTGAGAAGCAGGTAGAGTTAAGCTGGGGTATCCACCTGTAACGAACTTCCCTATCGTAACGACCTTTCGTAACATCGTACTCGTACTGCTTCAGGCGGCAATACTTCAAACGAAACATGTTCGGAAGAACGGAACGGTCCGAATCGCTTAGTTGGCGGTTTTTCGTCGTCGCATCATAGGGATGTAACGGAACGGGGTGAGACTGGTGTGGACGGGATCTGAGATTCATCGTTCCGTACCTCTGTTCCCCACATTCCTGTAAGTTTATGTGAGTATCCAACGTATTGCAGGTGGAACCTTAGCTGCTCATGGTAGAAAAAAAGTGCTAATAACAATAAGCACGGAACGAGGCAAAGAATGAACTCTCCAATTCATTGAGATCGTGACCAAATTTTAGGAAGCGAAAACTCAAAATCGCTTAGTTGGCGGTTTTTCGTCGTCGCATCATAGGGATGTAACGGAACGGGGTGAGACTGGTGTGGACGGGATCTGAGATTCATCGTTCCGTACCTCTGTTCCCCACATTCCTGTAAGTTTATGTGAGTATCCAACGTATTGCAGGTGGAACCTTAGCTGCTCATGGTAGAAAAAAAGTGCTAATAACAATAAGCACGGAACGAGGCAAAGAATGAACTCTCCAATTCATTGAGATCGTGACCAAATTTTAGGAAGCGAAAACTCAAAATCGCTTAGTTGGCGGTTTTTCGTCGTCGCATCATAGGGATGTAACGGAACGGGGTGAGACTGGTGTGGACGGGATCTGAGATTCTTCGTTCCATACCTCTGTTCCCCACATTCCTGTAAGTTTATGTGAGTTTCCAACGTATTGCAGGTGGAACCTTAGCAGCTCATGGTAGAAAAAAAGTGCTAATAACAATAAGCACGGAACGAGGCAAAGAATGAACTCTCCAATTCATTGAGATCGTGACCTGTTTCACTATTTTCGGACCAAATTTTAGGAAGCGAAAACTCAAAATCCGATGGATGCATACGAGTGAAGTTCTTGTACTTGCTAGTGATCTTCTGGAATATCAACTCATTCAAGGATGCTCGCGCTAGATGGATATGGATGCTCCCTTTGTTTGCATACAAATTGGTTACACACTCACTAGGGTTCTTTTCCATTTTGGTTTATGGTTTTCAATAAATGATCAATCAAAATATACGCGGCTGCAGCCACTTGATGCTGAGAACCCATGACTGAAGTAAAAGAACGGTCGATTCTACCGATCGCGCTCCATATGAAGTTTGTTTTGGAACGATGTTACAGAACATAGCGATATAATTTTGTCATTCCAGATGATAACTCGGGTTCTTCCACCAACATTTTTTTGGACAACCCTAAGGGATCTACATTTCATAAAATAGGCTTTTGTGGATATGACCATCATAATCGTGGTACTATAAGGATATTATATTCGAAGTGATCACGAAATTTCTGATATAAATCAGTTTCAGAAATCACAAATTTGCAAAAAGTAGTAAAAAAAGAAAATAATTGGTTGCCTGTAAAGTCGGTATACGGGCGAAAGTTTTATTACGTGACAACGACTTGAACTTGACTTCAGTTGAATTTAAATTTTGAATTTTTAATTCCACATAATAATGTGAAAACGATCAAATAGGAACAAATAATTTAAGTAAACAAAGTGTTTATTTTAAAGACACCTGTAATTCAATAATAAGAGAACTGTGCTCTTCATAATATTGAAAGTCTTATTATTGAATTACAGGTGGCTTTAAAATAAACACTTTGTTTATTTTAATTATTTGTTCCTATTTGATCGTTTTCACATTATTATGTGAAATTAAAAATTCAAAATTTAAACAAATTATTATTGGTTGAGAAACGAAATAAACGTCATTTATTTCATCATGTTATATTATCAGTCTGAAATTATTTACCTTTGCTGTTTGAATTGTTGCGATGGACGAAACTACCTTCACATTATCACTACACAATCGTTTTACAATTAACTGGCAACGTGTAAAATTGTATGCAGGCGCCTAAATAGAAGCGCAAGACATGAACCGGTGTGTAAGCCTATCTCTCTCGCTCTGTCTCTCTCGTGGAAGGCTGTACTCGAGTGGAAGGCCCTCTCACTCGCTCTCATTGTGAGCGCATAACGTGAGCGGAGCGTAACGCAGTTTCTTGAAGTGTCACCCGGCAAACCAATTTATAAGACGTTGTCACGTCAAAAAACCAACAGTTTAATAAATGATCTTGTATTCAAAAATGCTATAGCGAGCGGTTACTCTATGAGTTCATAGACCCTTAACTTCTTCAAAACATACCCTGTGCATACATTATTTTGGTATGGTAAATTGAAAATTAAAAAAAAAAAAAAACATATACTAGTGGGAAATCTATGAGTTCGGGGTCAGGGTGACGATAAGAGTATTTTTCGAGGTTTTTAACCATTTTAACCAAGTAGTTGACAGTATTATTTTGAAATTAAATTTTTTTAATTAGTAATTTAGAAAAATAAGAATTATTTTTGTGTTGTGTGCCATACCCATAAGACTGGCTAATCTCTCATAATGCTAATTTCCGATTTTTTGCCACAACTCTAACTATTTCCTTGAAAATTCGGTCATTGACTCCAGCAGCATGAATGGACTTCGTGTATTCCATGTACGGAAATAGAATCTCAGATTTTTTGCAGGATTAATCAACAATGATACGATCGATTCACCGAAATTGACTCGGCACATATTTTCCACAATGTTAAATAGCTCTTCGCATGTTTGTGGATGTTTGACGGAAGATCGTTTTCTGTGTGTTCGCTAAACGCGTTCGATTAGACCAGATTGAGGCCAACGCTTACAGCCCACACATCAACGTCAATTTCGAACGATTCGGTCGATTTGGTATCTTCTTTTCATTAACATGCGAGATACATCATGTTTGCCCGACTTGTCGATAACACTCTGAAATTTATATCGGCACATAAATAATGGGGAGTGCGCCTTGATTTTTTGGTTTATTATTTTCAATAATAAGCCTTTGGAATCGAGCAAGAAAAAAAAAATTTTAACCCCCCCTCAAAATTTTATGTTTTACGTTTCAAGGTACGTAGAATACGAAAATCAAATAAAAAAATTTCCGTCCGTCCGCCGTACGCCGTCCGCCGTACGCCGTACGCGGCACTTTTCTTAGCAACACTGGACCGATTTGGTTCAAATTTGGTATGTGGGCTCCATTTGGGGTCTAGTTGTGCCGCGAAGCTTTTGGTTGATGTAGGTCACTTCTAAGGGGTGAAAATTAAGGGTTGAAATTTTCAAGAGTGCCCTAGCTCAAAAACTCTCGAAATAAAGGTATCGTTTTTTCACCAATTTTAAATAGTAATGAATTTTTAAAAATTTTTGAGACCACCCGGAGCTCTGTAGGACAAACCGTTCGGTCCCTACGAGTACTTGAATGTTTTCCTTCGATAAAACAGAATCATGAGTGTGAATCGCAAAAGAGGTCTAATCTCCATTCAAATTTTATCGGACTAAAATGCGATCGCTGTTCATTTCTTCGATTTGTATACAAAAAATTTCCATTTGAAGTTTTCTATTTTTCGAATCGAGTGTGAAGCGTTTAGTTCTTTCTAATAAACTTGATTGTGAAGGTGTGAAGCCTATATGGTGTGGTAGGTAGTACCTACCAATAGTTGGTAGGTAAAAAAAATGTTGGTTGGTAAAAAACGCTGCAAATCATTGCCCAAAGGTTTATTATTTTCTGTATAGATCACCCTTCTGTATAGATCACTGGTTCTCCATCAATAGCACCTACCACCATCTGTATTCTCCCTTGACCTTCCCTCTCAAATTTCAGCTTCCTGCGTTCAATAAGATAGAAAATGGCTTAGGAGCTCACTCAGCTGATCAGTGCTCTTCAAGATGTCACCAGCATTCGAGAAGATCTTCTTCACTCTTCAGATCACTGATCAGCTGAGTGAGCTCCGAAGCCATTTTCAATCCTATTGAACGCAGGAAGCTGAAATTTGAGAGGGAAGGTCAAGGGAGAATACAGATGGTGGTAGGTGCTATTGATGGAGAACCAGTGATCTATACAGAAGGGTGATCTATACAGAAAATAATAAACCTTCGGGCAATGATTTGCAGCGTTTTTCAGATTCTTAATCGAAAGTAGACTACATCCTGAGAATTTTGGCACCAACCGCGACCTCCTAGCGTGAGGTTCTATGATTTTTCAAAGTTTCGACCGTTTATGACGTCACGCGCCCTTCTTGCATGGGCGGGACCCCCCAGCACACTGTGACGTCATAAACGGTCGAAACTTTAAAAATTCATAGGGAAAGATTTACACACGCTAGAAGGTCGCGGTTGGTACCAAAATTCTCAGAATGAGGTCTACTTTAGATTAAAAATAACAATAAACAGTTTTTCCTACCCAGGCGCACACCCTATTCTGTTAAACGCATCTCGTTGGTAGTTACAATCAGCCACCGACACCTATTAAGTTACCTACAAACTTAAACCTACGAGCAAATTTAGTTGAAATAACGTAGAGAATTTAGTATGGAATTCGTGATAATAATGGTTAGTTGTGCTCACAAATACCTATTTTCATAATTCAATCATCTTCATCGAAATTTTAAAAGTGGATCGATTTCTAAGTGCACAATAAAACCACTAAAAATTGAAATGAATAATAAATATAAGTGTTTTTTCCAAAAAATTCTATGTCTGAAAGAAAGCTTTCCAGAAATATGCAACTTTGTGGGTCTGAAATCACGGAAGTAAGTGAGATGGATAGAGGAAAGAGCAAACAAAAAACATGATTTGATTTGTACGAAACGTAGGTCAATGTAACCACCTAAAACATTTCGAATGTTTTACCTAAATATCGGAATAACACAATTATTGTTTTCAAATTTGGAACTGATGGATTTCTGCTGAGTACCTATCTATTTGTAACCCTCTGTGTTACTTTTTTATAACTTTGGATTAATAATCAACATCAACGAAAATTTGGCTTCTGAAAAAATTAGAGAAAAGTCGGACTTTTAAGGAAATTAAATTACTTGAGTATAAAAAAAAAGAGAGGACCCTCGTGTTTACGTTGGAAGCTAAATTAACTCTTCTTCTACCTAATGAGACGCGCGTTATTCTGACGAAGTGAATTACTGTTTTCGTTTATGGCTTGTATGTGATGTTTCATTTTTCATACATGCTCAAATAGGATGCGGCGAGAGGCGCCTTGATTAATTAAATATTGCGGTCTCACAGTCGGTTCATTTTCCCGCTTCGCCGGCGCTTGATAATCCCGCATGGTCACTGCCATAATAATATTTTCTTTTTTTTCAAGCATGCAGGAAAAAAATTGGTATGCCAACACCAACACATTCTTGTTGTTGAAATAATTTATTATTGATTCAGTGTATTCTGGGATTAGTCTGGTGGATGGTGTACTGTTATCTGATTTCACTCAACTGCGCCTACATTTCTCCTTTTTTTTACGTTCTATTCAACGTGAAATAACCTGGTAAGAGTGATGAGTTTTCATATTATGGAACTGAACAATGTGGAATGATTTTTTGGGTTGTCAATAAAGTACGATTCTCGTACTATTTATTGAATTTCCTTAAGGCTTAATTGGAAATTAACGTCCCAATTGATTTTAGGAACTTAATGAGGCATTTTGTACGTAGGAAAACTTTGGGTGGAAACGATGACGCAATCAATGTTTAGACCAATGTTCTGTTAATGGGAATAATATAACAATATTATGTCCAATGTTGTTCAGCGTGAGTTTAATAAAGAAGAAACGTTGGCCTGTGGAAAATCTGTTTCTATTCGACTATCCTCAAAACCATCCTCAATTGCTATGAATTGAATCGCGAACAGTAGTGATTACCTAATTATGTAATGATCAAAACTCAATAAGAATGGATTTTCCAGTCGCTGTAATGTTCGATATAATATATCAAATCTTGTAATATTATTACAAGAGCAGAGTGGATGTTATTGGGAATTATGTAATTTGTATAACTACTAAATAGTTGAAAGCATGACCACACTTACAAATGAACAGTCAGTTCAACGTTCTGTGGAGAGATGAGTGGGGTAATGCAACACCAACCTGAAAAAAGAAAAAAAATGAACCGATTAACTTCTCTATAAATCTAAACTTCCACAATGTGTACGAGTAGCTATAATATTAATTTCCTCAGGTGTTATTCAATAATAGAAATTAGTCCAAATAGTGATTTGAATTTGATAAACTTCGACAACCTCGTCGATAAACTGGGTTAATCCAAGAACTCAGTCATTTGTCACTCAGTCCCTTTATGTACTCCAAGTTCAAGCCGGTATTTAATCCAAACACATGATTGTAATAATCAACAAGTTATCTTGTTATTTAATTTCGGAAATCAACTTTGTGCTTTGAATGATAACCATAACAGTGGTCTGGTTTTAATATAAATCAAAGCAAATGTCCCCGTTTTCGGGAATATTTTTCCTCTCTACCACAAGGACTCTAAATTTTTAATCCTTTTAGAGACACAGAAAACTTTGATTTAGTGAGCTGCTAACGTGCGTGGAGCCGCTGGCAACCGTATCTGGAGAAGTTATCTCTCCACTGTTCCGCTCCTTTTTTTTTTTTTTGCTCTTTTTAATAATTCCGGGAGAAATACTCACCATCTCACCCTACCGAAACAGAAGATCGCATGCTCGGAGCCTTTTATCCCAATATTTGTCACGACTTTTGTCGAAATAACAGAAACACAACTGGTTCGCCAGGAAAAGAAACGAGTATAAAATAGGAACGCCGAGACTAAATACTCCATCAACACGTAATCTGGGTGACATTTTTCGTGGTGGATTTGTGTTGACGTGCGGGGGCTCGTTGAAGTATGTATCCGGGGTTGCCTTGTCAACTCGCGGGTCGCGGTATTGTTTTCCCAAGTCTTATCCATCCTTTTAGAAGCCGTTCTTTGTCTTATAAAACTCCTTCGCTTCCTTCCCATTAACCGGAGGGAACAATGAGCGATTTGAATAAACGTAAGTTTCGACGATAATTTTAACGTTGCCCGTGCCATTATGATCACGGCAAGACACTGAGCTCCTTATCTATCTTATCTAGGGGTGGAATCTTGGGTTAAACCTCGTAAAAAGACAAGTCCCTGGCGTTCATGGCTCATTTGAATGTCTATCTGTCCTTCCATAAAATTCAAAAGCTAATCTATTGTGTGGAACATGACTCCTCAGTTTAAGTTTATACAGTATTGTTGAAATTCCCATTTTCGAAGGTCATCTTCTTTAATCTTTACGTTTATTTCTCAAGCTTCAAACAAATGTCCCTCGCGTTCAATTCAAATAATTCGATAAATTCATTTATTCAAAGTGAAGCACTCAGATGAATCTTGAATATAAAATTTTGCATGTTTTTACAAGATTGGAATGTTTTCTGTTCATGCAGCAGGCCAAAAAAACAGAAGGACTTTCAACAAAATGTCCACTATCCTCTTTGAACCTTTGGATACATGCAAGTTACTTCTGATTTAAGCCTAAAATGAATAATACAGAAATCAAAACTACATAATATTATATGATATGAGTGCCTTCAGTCGCATATCATCTACATAATGAAAAATCATACAACCATGATCAAATCGTCAAAAAACGCATTTAGTCACTGTTTCAAATCAAATACTAGAATACAATGAAGGCAGGAACGCAATGGGAAATGATCCTGAATAGCGGAGGAGTTCAAGAAAAGTGAATCGCTCCTATTGTGTGCCGACGTTACGGGAGTTAGGAAAACTTAATTAAATTTGCGGGAAGCCCGGCTCTCGAGAATCACAATGCAGAATTTATCGCCCGTGAGTATAGATGCGACGGTAAAGTTGGGTATAAACTAGCTGTGATATTGGATTTCGCATAGTCGAGCATTGAAGTTTATTTCCGGAGCTCCCAGCCTCCCACAAAACCACACAAATCATTTCATTCCAGGCTATTAAACTACTGCTTTGTATGGTAGCGTTTACGGCCAGTTTTTATTAACCAACAAAGAGTCGACAATTTACCTAATCAGTGATAGGTACAAACTCATCTAGATATTACCTGAGTTCAATACTTCTTCACGACATGATAGGACAAGTTTTGAAACAAACCAAATCGAAGCAATCTATGGAAACAAAGTAGTTAAATAAAGGTGGAAAAGGGCCTTCCGAGCTCAACGTCGAAAGTATGCTCACTAAATTTCAGATCAATATCTCGAAGGCTCAACGAGTTATAGATGTTGTGCTGATAAAAGATCTTGATTATATTAACGTTTCTTGCTCTTTGAATGTACTGTACAGTGTGGCTTTAATCTCTGTTTTCTTTGTTTGAATTTTGTACGCCGTTCCAAAGAGAAATCGGAAGGGTCAAGTACCTGCGAAGTGGAAAAATGTCTATAGTACTCATTTGTATTGCATGACGTTCTATTCCATACGACATAAATACACCTGGAACAAATGAATTGCAAAATTACTGGTTTCTTGTATTTCGTAGCTTTTGATACCTTGAAAGAATGTCGAATCACACAATACTATCACCAGAGAAGAGTCCTCAGATGGAAAATAGCCTCCATTTTGATTTTTGCAAACTTGATTTTCGAGTTCATGTTGACCATAAAAGTTAAAATTTATGTAGGTGCAATCTTTCCATCCAAAATACATAAAACAAATTAAAATGGCGATCAAATGACAAGTTTGAAGTGCTACATCTCATAACACAAATCTTGAACAAGGGCCTTTTTTTCTCCTGGCGCTTTAATTTATCATGTTATATAGGCCAAATATAATTTTTCGAAGTTCTCAGTTTGGTGTCATACTAGCTTTTGAATGGTTCCAAACTGATCCAGCTTCCAACTGTTAGTCGGTAGACGGATAGCTCAACATCTGACGAACGAAGAGACGTAATAATTCACAGAAATAATAATTTTCCAGTTTTAGGACACATAGATAATAATTTTCAAGTTTCAAGATACTTAAGTACATGAACCCAGAAGCTGTTCGAAAGATTCCAAATGGTGCCACTATGGTCGACAAAAAGGTCAGGTTTGTTGAGCGGATTTTTTCGAGTACTTCGGAGGGTTATACAGAGGGAATAAAGGGTCAGAAATTTTAATGAACACTCATTAACGGAGAACCCAAAATTTCTTATACAAGGAGCAAGGTCTCTATGTATTTATTCATTAAGCTGGTTAATCCGCAAACGCTTTCAACGCCCATTCGGTGGAAATCCCATTAAACCATTGTTTACGGTCGCCCAGATTCAGCCAGGGGAGCCATCATTTCACACATCCAAATGGGAATTTCATCCCTTTATAACCGTACTTGAGTAACTACTGTTTCCCAAGTTTTAATTATGGTTAACGACCAATTCGGCCATAAAACACGGCCTTTGGAGATTTTTTGTTCATCGAGCACTTCCTAAACAGCGAAGCCCGCAATAATTTTGTGTTTAAGTTCAGAGAGCATCCTTATCTGTATGATGAGGGACGAAAACACTTGGTTGGTAGGTTTACGATAAATTATGTGATTTTTTCTCATTAAGAATAAAATACCCTGTGGTAATTGTTTTTAAATTTTCGAAATAACTCCAACATAATACAAAGGCTTAAAATTTATTTCGCAACCAGATTATTTATACAATCACCCAATGGGCATGAGAAAGATTGTCCCACACCCACTTGGAAGGCTTTCCTAGAATCATTTCCAACGCATTTCACTTGTGTCATTCCCTGTTCGTTTCCAAAATTAAATTACGGCATCCGTAGTTCATTTTATTTACTTCAATGCTGACTAAGTTGATCACTGAAATATTAATTAGGATGTGAGTCATAGTTATACCCCAGCAATATTCCTCTTTGCAGAAACCTAGGAGAGGTGGAAAAGGGAGATAGCGCTCAGCGTCGTTGGAGGATTTCCCGGTAATTATTCCCAGCCTGGATTACTCGATCCTGGAAGTGGAAGCCTTATTAAGCACGGAGGCAGTGGGAGTGGGTAGATGTATAGTAATTGGAAACACTAGCCGATTCAGTCTAGAATTAACTTCGTGTCCCAAGAAAAAGGGTTTCCCGCAATCACTGCCACGTGATTTTTCATTGCATAATTCTTGCGTGTTGGAAGGTAAATCCTCCTCATTCAGATACCCAATCGAATACTAAGTAATAATTAGATCCATTATTGGGACATTGTATTTCATAGCGATGATCACTAGTTTAATGACCCCAATATAATACCGACTAAATGGTGTTATGTTTTTGTAAGTAGAAGGTGATACCGAACCGAAGCACCAGTATCATCTGTTACAGGTTCTCACCAATATGATAAAAATGGATGTATTAACATAATTTTCTCTCAAAGAATGGCTATGTTTACGAATTAAGGTTTTGGGAACTTCACAATTCATTCAGACGAAAATGAAACAATAACTTTCCAATGACTTTCATGAACAATCAATCAGAAGTTAGGCAAACTAAAATTCGTAAATACTTCGCATATCCTATACAAGTATTTGAAATATTATGTTTCCCAAGTGCCTTGTATCTCTGTCTAGCAACAATCACACCCTACAACCCCAACACCGGTAGCCCTAAGATTGCACTTCGCAGCAAACCCTCGTCCGGTGAAATAAAATCATTTTTTATCTTCATAATTAATTTGTTTTTATACAATCGAAAATGGATAATGTCTTGACTTTGAAATATATGGATGCCTTAAAGCTCAAAGGTATTTTTTTAATTTCAAAAAAATTCAAAACTATTATTGACAAAACTATTACTGACCTTCTTGAAGATTATGGCTTGAAAAGTTCTTGAAAAAATTAAAGAGTTTAGTGTTATAAGCCATTATTAGTTGATCCAATGGGGTTTAGTTTACTGGTTCACGCCGATATGTTCCTTCGAAACTCGTAGTATCTTAGTATCTTTAAAATTATTATAGATGGAAGAAAGGAATGGGAGCAATCGATGTGAGCAAATCAGAACAGGGGAAGCGGCAAGAAATGAATAATTACAGCAGTATGGACAACATTCTGTATCTGATAATAAGTTGGACGAAGATTGGAAGAGGAAATTTTGAACTGGACGAGGATGAAAAAAACCTACAAACAGATAAACTTACTACCCGATGTGAATTATTGATTCATGATTGCAAATACATCGACTAGGAGAAAGGATTCGGAAGACTCGCGCCTGACTTGAATCCTGTGAAATGCCCAAGAGGGGTGATGTGGCAGGTTTCGAGATTCCCACTCCTTAAGTTTCAATCGTTCTCAAGTTCCATCAACAGCCTCTTCAATCCGATTTCACGCCTTTTCGTGAAAAAAGGGGATTTACTGCACATAGGAGAGAGGAAAAAGAAGAAAGAGGAAGAGAGTAGCACCCACTTGTGTCTACTCCAGGAAGGTGAAATCAGAAGGGTGAGGATAGTAATGGAGTTGCATTAAGGTGGTAATCCTCGAAGAGGCAATATGGGACAGGGGCGGCCAGAGCCTGCTGGGGCGCCCTAGTACGGGGGATTATAGTCGGCAACGGATTTGCATATCGTATTGAGAGAAGGGACCTCTAGTTGTAATCCTGTGTCATTGTCGAATAGGAGGGATGACTCTCTCCCCAGCAACCCCTAATGGAGTCCTTCTGTTTCATAATCCCTCGGGACCGTCGGAAGCGGGGGTTCTTGCTAACTCTCCAGTATTAAACCGGAAAAGTTGAAATTATATCGCATTTACTCCGTATTATTCTGGGTGGCAACCTGTTACGTAGTCATGTGGTGTTTTGTACTTTCCGACGTTTCCCTTATTCCTATGTGCCTGCAGACTGCGGCCTATAATTGCTGAGTTATGCATTTTACCTGTCCATAGATGGTAATTTACGTTCCAGATTGGAGGAAACGTAGAATGGGACCAGTTGGGTAGGCAAAGGAACGAGGAACAAAGGAACGTAGGACGTTACTGAGCAAAATATTCTAACTGAAGATTAAAGAAACCTTAAAAATATATAGTTACCCCATTTTTCTTCTTCATTTGAATCAGGAAACTTTATTATGAAACCGGTACAAAGGCAAAAACAAAATACCAAGATAGTTCTCTCGAAATTTTGAAATAAAAATTAATGAGTACGAAGGATGAATAATTAATTTTCCAGCAATTATTGCTTGATAAGTTTTTATAATTATGCAATCATATTGCTACTCTAGCTATCATGTTGCTGACCGTGAATTTGATGATGAGTGTAATACAAGTTTTAAATACAGTAGAATGAATGAATAGCTTACTTCGAAAAGATTTTCTTTTGACATGAAAATGACTTTAAGCACGGTCGAGGAATTTTTCGCGAAGCTTTTTATTGGGCACAAAAGATGCAACGCGATACCAGTAAACCAAATCATAGCAACATGATATTATCGGAAGCTATGAAGCAAGGTTCTCTAGAATACTGCGGTATATTACGTGCAATCGGTGAGTTTTATTTTTTTTAGAAAAAAATCCTGTTTATTCATAGAAACAATGGACATATCCATGATCTATTGTTTTTCCCTCTAAATGAGAAATTTTCAAAAAAAATATTTTAAAAAATAATTTAAAAAAAATAAGGTTTACCTTAAAATCTTCATACTTATACTTAGGTATTACCTAATTATCTCCACATCATCCGAGAGTGATTATCAAGTTTCACCTCAAGGTACATTTTAAATCTTGAATTTTTCTTAATCCAATATTCTTGAAAGAATTGGTCTGTTTTACAGTCAAGGTGGCGCCTGCCTTCTATAGCCTGTCCAACCGTCCGTGGTCGAGACTGCACTCAAAACTCTCACACTAGAACAACCAACTTCTTTCAGAGGGAGAGACTCAATCCTATTCTTGATGCTACGGGAAAAGTCATATCAATCAATTTCATCGAATTAGATCAGTTTCCCTTCAACCTCTTCAGACCTGTTTCTTCCTAAAACCTCATTTGTCCAAGGAGGAACATGAAAAGAGGCCTTGAAGATACTCATCACAGGAACTTCTCCAGTATGAGCATTGAATCTCCCTGTAAGCACTTGAGGGTGTAGATGTGGAAAGGAAACTTGTGGAGATTGATTGCTCCATTGCATGTACTAAAACATGAACCTTGTTCATAGCTAAGTATCGAACAGATTTCCGTGAGAGTAATTCCATGTACTGTTACTCACACGTCACCGTACAAAAACAGTATAACACATGAAAACTTGATAATGGAAACGTCCCAGAGAGGGCACTACCGTTCATTGCCGCGGATCAAACCACGAGTTCCACGGTGTGACAACTAATCCCGCCATATCAACTGTCCTTTGTCACGCTCGTAATTTTCCACCAGTATCCTCCCGTGAGCTACAAAACAAAAATTGTCTCTATTATAGCGTTGACGGATACGATATAAAAATAAATTGGCCGTGGTGTGAAATTACCTGACACCTCAATTCCGTGAAAGCAGAATGATCTTGTTCACGCTAGGATAAGTTTATTTAGGGTCAATTCGATGGCAATAATCCTTCCTGATCCTGAATTGTTCAATTTCCTTTGGTTAACAACAGAGGACAATAATTCATTACTCATAGATAAGTAGAGGGGAAAGTTGTCTAGCCGTATGGGTGCAGATTTAAAGTGCCTTGGAAAAAATAAAAATAATATTCCTCTAAGATCGTAAATTGTGTAATTCCACTAGTAGACCGGTGTGCGATCATCTTTGTAGTTCCCTCAATGTGATTGTTTTTCTTCCTTACAGAGACACTTTTTCGGAGTGAAGTGATTTGTGGTTGAGGCGATTCCCGATCATTTAGAATCTTCATCACTTGGTTGGTAATTGATAAACCACGTTATCACCACAGTTTTCCGTGGGATCGAAACTGAACATACATAACTTCCCTCGCCTGACTTTAGTATTATATAATTTTTGGCAGTTTAGCGACATCAACCTACTTTGCAAATCTCTGTAAACCCCCACATTTTTATGTATGGTGATTCCTGATAATTTGGAATTAGGATCACTTGAGTGGTAACCACGTTACAACCAGAGATTTTCCACGGGATCCCGAAACCACTCCTCTAATGGGTCCGGTGGAAGAATGTTAGTTAAACTGTCTTGATAAAGTTGGCAGCTACTTCTAAAACGATCATGAAGGTGAGACAACCCACCAAAAAAGATGGCTCATGTACAGTGCAATCTAAGATAATGGCGACCTGTATGGAAAGATGAACTAATTCAAAAATTTGTGAATGCTGTAGAGTTGAAATACATGCTCGTAGCTTTCAGTGGTCGAACCTTTCTCCATGACTGGTTCTATCTGTCAGCGACGTAGGTACCTACTCAAAGATTAGAGAGCTCCTATATGGAAAAAAAAAAATTTTTCGCTTATTTAGAACCCTCAGATAAATTTTCACAATAACTTTCAGATTGCACATACTCGTAATTGTTATAAATGAACTGATATGGAGCTTGAATACAAGGAAAAAGTGCTCGAAACAAATTAAAAGGACTGTTTTCTTCATCTCCTAACGAGAACACTACAAAAACCTCGACAACATATTTTCAGAATACGCCAGAATGTGGCTCGCTCAGAACAAAGAAGACTTTTCCCGATTGTCAGAAATCAAAATGCCTCCTAACCCTTGCGACAACATCCAGATTTCAGCGGATTTCGATTCATACATTGTTTACACGGACGTCACAATTCCACAATACGACCCCTGATTTATCGAGCTCCGTATATATTCGAACGCACAAAAAAGGGTTGTGAAGGAGGATCGCGGCACGCGGTTTTTTCGTCCTTATTTTTGACACTTTGCCGAAAGCTATCCAAAAGTGTTGAATCGGTATAAAAGGGGAAAAAATAATAATAGGACTCGGGGAAGGGGAGGAAGGGAGAAGGTGAATTGAATTGTGTTTGGTCCTGGCTTTTTGTTTTGTTAGATTTATTGCTTTCCCCTCGAATCGAGGCATAATCTGTCGTTGGGTAATTTACGATGGTCGCTGTGCGCTTCCATTATTTTTTTGCGTCCGCAAGCGCGACACCTCTATTGGGGTGGTTTCTCCGTTATCCGTATTCCGAGGGGGAATTATGATGGAAACTACTTAATCCGGGAAATTGGGAAAACCCTCTGAACAGGGTGAAATCCGACCGAAGGCTGGATGCTTGTTCATCGAGTTCATTACAGAGCATCTAAATTGGAAGCTTCATCTAGCCTGTCATCGAAAAATATTATTATATGAGTAGTATGAGAAATATTATTATTATACCAGCCCGCAGCAACATTACCTCGATGAAAAAACGCTGCAAATTATTACACTATGGTTTATTATTTTTCTATACTTATCACTCGTCTGCAAAGCCACCAACCATCCAACATGAAGAAAAACATCGATCGCATTTCGGTCAGCTATAATTTGAACGGAGATTAGGCCTCTTTTGCGATTCACACGCGTGTTTCTGATTTATCGTACGTCCAACCCTTAAATTCTCGTAGGGAGCGAACGGTTTGTCCTACAGAGGTCCGCGTGGTCTCAAAAAATTCTAAAAATCATATAGAATCTTAAATTGAAGGAAAAACAATATCTTTATATCAAAATTTTTGAGTTAGGGCGTTTTCAAAATTTCCGCGAACGGCGTACGGCGGACGAACGGCCAAATTTTTATTCAATTTTTGGATTCTACTTACCTTGAAACGTAAACCAACAAATTTTGAGTGGGTGTTGAAAATTTTTTTTCTTGGTCGATTCCAAAGGTTCATTATTGAAAAAAATAAACCAAAAACAAAAGCCATTGAAGATATTTATAAAATCGTGATAATTACCTTTAAAAGTCTATTTTATTTATACATTTACATTAACATTTGATTATACATTTACATTAACCTTTTGTTACATAACAAAAGGTTAATGTAAATGTATAATCAACATTTAATAGTTTTAACACAGAAGCCCATTAATCATTATTTCACTTATTAACGCAGAAGAGCACGTTTTTGTATCAAAGGTATGGATATGGATTTTCGTATGGATTCCTCCCACTCATGATGTATGTGAGGGAGAGAAGTCATACAACTCTAATTTCCATCATCCTAATCAATTGCAGTTGAGAAAACCCTCAAATTCAACAATTTGTCGCTTTGAGCAGATCTCAGAACCAGCAACATGTCCTCCACGAGATATCTAACCTAATTTTGGTGATGGACAATGCGATTGTTGTACAATGGATCCCTGAGCACTGTAATCAGAAGGGTAATGATGAGGCTGATTCAGCGGCGAAGAGAGGACTTCACCAAGACAGGCAACTGGCCGATTAAATACCTATTCCACACTTGGTGGTTTTAAAACAAATTCGCAACAATTATTGGCAGGCAATACATGGTATGACAACCTTAAGGTACAACACCCTTATCAGGTCCAGCTAAAAATAGCTCACAGACCGTGGATTCCAACGAACTGGGAGCTGAATCGAAGCCAGAACGTTCACTCACAAGGCTCCGTACAAACCACGGTAACAATAGGAGAACAAGGAACCTCTTCGAAATGGCCAGCAACCAACTGTGCACGGACCACGAAGAGTGATGTTTTAGATGACAAGGAGCATAAGTAATTATCGTCGTCGCCTGCATCAGATTCGATGAGGCGCTTAAACTACTACTAGCGGAGACGATGACTTCTTACAATGGTTCAATCAAAAACGAAAAAACGATGCAAATTATAACACAATGGTTTATTATTTTTATATAGATCACACGTCTGCAAAGCCACCAACCATCCAACATGAAGAAAAATATCGATCGTATTTTGGTCAGCTAAAATTTGAACGGAGATTAGGCCTCTTTTGCAATTCACACTAGTGTTTCTGATTTATCGTACGTAAAACCCTCAAATTCTCGTAGCGAGCGAACGGTTTGTCCTATAGAGCTCCGCGTGGTCTCAAAAAATTCTAAAAATTCTATGAAATCCCAAATTGAAGGAAAAACAATACCTTTATATCAAAATGTTTTGAGTTAGGGCGTTTTCAAAATTTCAAAATTCATTTTGGAACCCTTAGAAGTAACTTACATCAACCAAAATCTTTGGGGCCCAACTAGACCCCGAATGGAGCCTACATACCAAATTTCATCAAAATCGGTCAATGCTAAGTGGCAAAAGTGCCGCGTACGGTGGACAGCGGACGGACGGCCAAATTTTTATTCGATTTTTGGATTCTACGTACCTTGAAACGTAAACCATCAAATTTTGAGAGGGTGTTAAAAAATTTCTTTTTTGGTCGATTCCAAAGGTTCATTATTGAAAATAAATAACCTAAAACAAAAGCCATCGACGACATTTATAAAATCGTGATAATCACCTTTAAAAGTCTGTTTTATTTATATAACAAGAGGTTAATGTAAATGTATAATCAACATTTAATAGTTTTAACGCAGAAGCCCATTAATCATTATTTCACTTATTAACGCAGAAGAGCACGTTTTTGTATCAAAGGTATGGATATGGATTTTCGTATGGATTCCTCCCACTCATGATGTATGTGAGGGAGAGAAGTCATACAACTCTAATTTCCATCATCCTAATCAATTGCAGTTGAGAAAACCCTCAAATTCAACAATTTGTCGCTTTGAGCAGGTCTTAGAACCAGCAACATGTCCTCTACGAGCTGGCTAACCTAATTTTGGTGATGGACAACGAGATTGTTGTACAATGGATCCCTGAGCACTGTAATCAGAAGGGTCATGATGAGGCCGATTCAGCGGCGAAGAGAGGACTTGACCAAGACAGGCAACTGGCCGATTAAATACCTATTCCACACTTGGTGGTTTTAAAACAAATTCGCAACAATTATTGGCAGGCAATATATGGTATGACAACCTTAAGGTACAACACCCTTATCAGGTCCAGCTAAAAATAGCTCACAGACCGTGGATTCCAACGAACTGGGAGCTGAATCGAAGCCAGAACGTTCACTCACAAGGCTCCGTACAAACCACGGTAACAATAGGAGAACAAGGAACCTCTTCGAAATGGCCAGCAACCAACTGTGCACGGACCACGAAGAGTGATGTTTTAGATGACAAGGAGCATAAGTAATTATCGTCGTCGCCTGCATCAGATTCGATGAGGCGCTTAAACTACTACTAGCGGAGACGATGACTTCTTACAATGGTTCAATCAAAAACGAAAAAAAACGCTGCAAATTATTACACAATGGTTTATTATTTTTATACAGATCACTCGTCTGCAAAGCCACCAACCATCCAACATGAAGAAAAATATCGATCGTATTTTGGTCAGCTAAAATTTGAACGGAGATTAGGCCTCTTTTGCGATTCACACTCGTGTTTCTGATTTATCGTACGTAAAACCCTCAAATTCTCGTAGCGAGCGAACGGTTTGTCCTACAGAGCTCCGCGTGGTCTCAAAAAATTCTAAAAATTCTATGAAATCCCAAATTGAAGGAAAAACAATACCTTTATATCAAAATGTTTTGAGTTAGGGCGTTTTCAAAATTTCAAAATTCATTTTGGAACCCTTAGAAGTAACTTACATCAACCAAAATCTTTGGGGCACAACTAGACCCCGAATGGAGCCTACATACCAAATTTCATCAAAATCGGTCAATGCTAAGTGGCAAAAGTGCCGCGTACGGTGGACAGCGGACGGACGGCCAAATTTTTATTCGATTTTTGGATTCTACGTACCTTGAAACGTAAACCATCAAATTTTGAGGGCGTGTTAAAAAAAAAAAAAATTTCTTGGTCGATTCCAAAGGTTCATTATCGAAAATAATAAACCAAAAGGACTGTTATCTAATATTACGATTTTTAGAAGTTGGTATGTGCAAACATTTTATGGAAGGAGTGATTGATTTTATATCACTTCTGTAGTATTGTGAAGCCCAGATTTGAAGAATAGCGCTCATGTTTTTATTTTCTCTATACTTAGGGAAAAAATAACTACTATAGGTATTGATTTTTACTTTAAATTGACCGGTGGAGGTGTCTGGATGGGAATTTCTCTAAAAGTACCAGGAGGTAAATTCCTGTCCCGTTTCACCATGCAGGTGAACTATAATAAATAAGTGGTTCGCTACAGATAGGTAACTAGGTACCCACTACATCTTCCGAGGGGAAGGAGTGTTAACCCTTAAACTTGGGTTTCCCCAGGAAAATGAATGAAAATGAAATGAATGACCTGGGCAGGTGCAAAGGCTTTGCCACATTTATTTAGGTAATATTCTACATTATCCGGGTGTTTTCTCACAAGTATAAAATTCAGAACAATGTAAATAAAATTCTTAAAAACGTTTTCCCTGATGCCGTAATGCCTGAAATGGGAGAGTTTATTCCAGCATTAAAGCTATTTGTTGCACAAGGGTAATCCCCGTCCAAAATGAAGAAAACAAATTCAACAATTAGTTCGCCAACGATTTGGTCAGCAATGAGCTTGGTTGCACAGGTATGATTTACAATCATCGAATTCAGTTGGTGAATGATGGAGGAGACAGGTCACATAGTGCCATAGACTTGGCCCGGAACCTACCCATACCCAATTTTTCTAAATCTCTCATGATAGAGTGGGATCAACTAGAAATATATACTGATACTGCATAACTTGATTTTACTATCAGCATACAATTCCATCACGATACATGCATTTATTACTCTCAATATGATAGAATAAATTAAGGTCAGAAAGTTGACTTCAGAAAAACATATTCTTGGAACGGGTTTTTTTAAATCTTCGTTATCCGAAGGACGGGAGCCTGCAATGAGTCGTACAGTGTCAATGGATCCACAAAATACAGAATTTTATGAGCTTAGCCGAAGATGACGATACAAGTTCTTCGAATGCCTCGGCTGTCAAGGAAGTTTTTCAATCGCGGATATTTTGTCGGTTGGACGGGAGGAAAAATAAACACGGAATGCGCGCGTCTGAACGCAAAAGCAATTACGAAGAAGTGGGAAAAGGGTCGCCGGAATGGAAGTGCTCTCGAGACAGAGGAAGGTGATATAAGACACATGACCTGGAGGGGTTTCTTCAGGAGTTCTTCGGTCGTTGAACAAGATGGGACGACGTGGGAGGTCCTCACGAAGAGGGCGCCGAAGAAAGATACGAGTGCGATGGGTCGTGGCCCGCACCGCCTCCACCTGCTCTTACTCAACAGCACGGACTACTTACCAGACTCGACCATGTTTTGATTCGTTTATTCCATAATTAATAAAATGAATAATTCTTTAGGGCGATCGAGAAGCCAGACTTTGATTCATAACTTATTTTTACTACTACCAATGCACATTATATCGATACCTTAAAGCACAAACGTACCATGTCCAAAAATGGAGTTTTGAGAAAAATGCAAAAGAAACGATCACCAATGCACAACTCATAAAATAATGACTTTTACACTAAACTTTTTAATTTCCGCAATACATTTTCAGGCTATACATATCGTCAAGGAAACTCAATAATAGTTTTGTTGAATTTGGGGGTTTTCGGAAATTTAAAAATTTTAAATGTGGAAGATGGTTGGAAATAGCGCCTTTGTGCATTAAAGTATCGATATATAAGTGATGTGTCTAAAGACCGTCTAAATATGAGAGGAAATAAATAATCGTGATAAATCATTGATATTCATGCTGTTCAAAGAAAACCTGCAAAATGAGGAACTCTATATTTAGAAGAGACAGTTGCCGTGAAGGGATGCAATCGGCGTCGAATTTTCTCTACCCGCTACAGGCCAATTCGAGAGGACCCACCACGAATTTCGGTCGGTAGTACAGCAATGCACAGGCAAATTTACCTTATCATAGAATAGCAATCCTGGTTCACTCTCACATTGCTACTCATTAAATACGGCTATAAGGTTGAAGGAAAGGGAGAATACTGAAAGATTTGTCTTGCGTCCACAGTCAAATAGTCAGTAGAAATTATGAAGACTCAGAATCTTGGAAAATTATCTAAAAATACAAGTAAGACAAATAACTGAAACATTTAACGGAACCAATACTGAAATAAGATTTCACAATGATTCGACTTCCTTGTATGGCTGCCCATCCTAACCTTAGGTTATCCTAACCCGTTGTTAGATCATTGAGCTTCCTAGTGACCAAGCAGTTGAACCAGGCAAAATCCCTCACCCTACGAAGTAAATGTATCCCAAACAGTTCGATACCCTTTCTTTTTGACCGAATTCAGAACCGCCATAGGCACGGAGGAGGAGGTACTCGAACCACGACTTATCTTCTCCTGTTTTAGTTGTAATTCTGACCACCAAGGTACCTAGTATTTTTTTTATTCTGGCACCAATCTGTCTGATTTTTTTTTTTTTTTTTTTTTTTTGGAAATTCCAGGATCCGTGGTGGTCCAGATTCAGACGGAAATCATTTTGCTTTTGATTTCAGGAAGATTGGTCCGCATTCACGTAACGTCCCCCTTAACTTTCGATTGAGACATTGATGTACCATTTGTGTATATTCAAATTAAAGGTCATATGGTGAGCTTTAAAATGAGATGGTATATGAGGGGATTCCGATGACCGGAAAATGCTGCGGTGGGAGAAAGGGGAAAATTATATTGGGTTATTCGCGCAGAAACGGCATGAGCATCATCAACCGTATTGATAGCTTCCTCTTCATCCATGATAACATGGTTGGGTGTGTAATAGGATACGAAGACGTTAGAACTCCAAATTACCGTACCAAATATTCGGGATAATGCACAGTTAGATGATGAGAGGGTAAGGTAATATACGAAGTGTTTGAGGGATATAGCTCTGTGCATTTTCACATAACACATAGCGTCATCTTCAACATGATTCAAATTGTAGGTGTGAATAATAAGCTTCATGGATCAGTAGGGAAACTGATCAGCAGAACGGCAGCTGATCCAAAACCACAAGACTTGAAACATGTTCCAGTAAAAGATCCACAGCGCAGAAACTGATTCAATGCAGGCAAACAGGTCCACAGTAGGTACGGAATCCAATCCGCGGTACGAAAACAGATCGACTTTACTGAAATTGATCGAAAACTGTCCTTTGTCACGTTCTTTGAGAGAATGAAGTTCAAGGAAACTTCAATTTCAACGTCAATAAGAATTCGAATACTGAAACGAAGTGTTTGAAGTAAAGTGATTCTTCGTCTAACCCCTCTACTACTCCACTCCAGAAGAGTCCCCTGACATAAATCCGAGCCGGAAGAGACGCAAGGTAAAGTCCCTTATATCTATTTCCAGAGAACTCCCACTCTATTCCTGATGCCTCTCATTTCCTTAACACGGGTGATATACAAGAGAAATTATTCTGACAGAGAGGGGGAACCCGAGGGGACTGCAAAGTGGGCCTATGGGAGCCTTAAACTCCGAAAACGCTGCAGCCCATTAGGTGCGTTGATGAAAGCACGGCCGTTTATATGCACCCTCGCAGACCTCGCTCTGATTGATTCAATCATGGAAACGGTAAACGGAGCGAATGGTCTGGGATGCCATTTGAGTTCGTACGGAACCCCTTTCAAGTTAGGAAGGCCGTTTCAAATGAGATTATTTCACTGTTAATAAGGAGAGTTTCAGATCTCAGAACAAGCAAAATTCAAAAGTAGCAGCCCCTTTGCAGGTTAACAGTAACTGAAATATGTTTTCACTTCTGAGAAAAGACACAGTAAAGAACAAAACACAATTTGTTTTGCTCATTCAATAATTATAGTAATGCCATGTATTTTATTTTACTTATCTGTACCTCCATTGTCTCTAAACCTTCAGAAGTTACAAACAGTGCAATAGTTGTAGTCATAATCTTGAAGGGAAATGGGAAAGACTGTTGTGGTGCTGCCCACAACTGCCTCTGTGATGTAGTTAGAACAACAAGCCAGAGTTGGTTTTTGGGTTTGAGTTTAGCCTTGGCTGAATGAAAAGAAATATTTTGAAGACTATTTCCACTTCCACGAATGCGAATGAAGTAGGTGGGCTTGAAAACACAAAATACAATTGAGATAGTTGTTGATTGTTTTTGAATAAGAATTTCGATGGGGGACCATGAATGTTATTTGGATCAGCTCAACTTCGATAACCCATCCCGAACCAATCCGGGAGCATCCTAAAGTGGTGCCACTCCCCAAAAAGCGAAACCGACGTGTTTTACGATTCCGGACTCTACGTTTCACCCCCTATTGAAATAGAGCACTCCAGAACAAGGAATTGAAAAAACCTTCGACCAGCGAACTATAACCAGCAACATCTGGTTAAAATTCCACGCTTTTGTGCGATCCTATTCAGCGACGATCCTTTTCAAACACAAACTATGATTTCATAAGAGCCCGGCTCCAGTGGCGCTCTGAATATTTATACAAATGCAAATCGGGTGTTGTCGACAGACAATACCTCGGCGTCATACCAACGGAACAAACAATGTTGCGCCGGAAAGCTTCACGGCGTGGATGTGATGGGATTGAAAAAAGAACCATCGCATGCTGAACCTGGTTGGCTTGCATGATGGTGATTGATAGTTCGAATAATGCACAATGGTCGATCCAGCTGAGATTGCAAATACTGGTATCAAGACTGAAGACATCATTAGATCGATGCAAAAATCGCTTGCATGCTCGTGAAATTCCACAGAGGGAATCCAAAGTTGACGTGAGTACTTACTTATCCCGATAGCTGCACACTATAGCTGTAAATAGGTAAGTGCTGGTACCTAATTAGGCTCCAATTGGTACATATTAGTATTAGTTTTAAGATCACAGTTATGAAACGAAAAATATGCAAAACTCTTCTTTGCAGTTAATAACCAAATAGTGAGTTTCGGAGGGGATTAGAACGACTGCCGGACGGAAATCTACCCCAGCAAAGTGTCAATCGATTTTACCGAAGCTTCTCGGACTCATTACCGGTTCAGAATTATCGCTCTTTAATTACAGTCAAACTGCGAAGAACTGATCCTTCCGCACTCCCCTCGTCTCTTCCAGGGATTAACTCTCTATTCCAATTATTAGCACCCTCCTTCTCCGGATTTAGAGCGTCATCCCATCTTTTGCTCTGCTCTCCCTCAACTCCCAAAGGATCTGCCCTTCCGTTTCCTTTTTGTCCTTTATTCCTCTCATCTTTCCCTATTACCTCCTCTGCCAATTTCCCCCTGTGATCATCAACCGGAGAAGAACCTTCGTCTCTTGTGTGTCTGCAAGGTCGTGTAATTGGCGAAGAGATAAAGGTTCTTCGATGCAGACAACGATGGTGTGCGCGACAACGCCCTCCTTTACAGATATCAATATTAAAAATCTTATAAAAAATCAAGATTAAAACCGACATGAGACCAGGTACTTTCATCAGGTACTTTAGGACTACAAAATCGAAGTTTTTATCTTGGAGCCTGCCTTCAACTGACTGATAATAGAGTTTTTCTTGGACTCATGATAGAGTTTCCATGAAGGTATCTCCTCAACCCCCTACAGGCCACTTTCATTATACATTCTGATCTATCTTTTCGCCTTATCCTGAGCTTGTATCTGTATAGCTTGAAGTTATATAAAGCAGGCAGCACTTGCGAGCAGCCTGGCTACTTACATTACAAGATAGGTAGATATTATGAGATAGATCCACTAATTGTATTCCCATTACAAAATACCCCGTCACAGGGAAATACCTATGAGGGTAGAATTCACGATGTTGACGAAATTCGCCAAATAAAAGGTAATTTACGTTTCTTACAAACTCCAGAATGCAAAGGTAGTGTCTTTTTCAACGTTTTCGAAAGGGAAAAAGAAAAGGCTCAAGCTCTACCTCTTCCTCCATTCTCTCATCTGGCAGTACAGTGACAAGCGAGAAAGGGGAGCGAGAAATTTCATACCTTTCCTTTTTCGACCCGCAAGGAGTTTTACTGCCCTGAATATTTAAAACTGTGAAGCTCTTCCTATGCGCCTTTTCCCTTGAAAGCATTGTCAGAGGTTTGAAAACGCCGCAGATATGCTGTCTGGAAGCTTTCTCTCGTCGCAAAAGTCTGATCTTGAATAGCTTCAAGAAAACGGAATGGGGGCTGGCGCTAATGTGGTAGTTACTTCCATTACAACAGTGGTAGTTACGAGAGGAGTTTTGGTTCCGTTGCGAGTTTCTGTGCGTTTCGTATAGTTTCTGCTTCTCCTATTGTCATACGACGTCCTTTGTCTATTAAAGTTGAGTCTGAGGCGCTTGGAACTCGAAGCGGAGGATTCTGAGTTGAATTACATCGGCAACTAATACAAATTGTTGGCTTGCCTGTACTGCTATTCTCACAGTTAGGTAATCAACAACTAACTTCTTGAGTTATCGAAGCAAAACTGCAAACCTAGTCATCACAAGCGCACAGTGCAGTAGTTGCTGCTCTGTAAGTTGATGATTGAAACTTTCTGGAGGGCCATGAAGCTTGGGTAAAATCAACCAATCATTCTATTGAGTTGAATTAACACCTAGAGGTTTTATTTTATCTAATGAAGAAAATACGGTATTTACATAGCCTTCACTTGTGAATTTTCACCTACGAGGCACCTAGCACACTGTGGTCAAAAACGCGATTGGGTAGCTGGGGATTGGGTGTGCATAAGAGCTGTCAAATTAAGAGGACAATGTATACTCCAGATAATGGCACTATAAAGTTTGCCAAGTGGGCTGAGCAAAACGATAACCAATCAGGTTATAAAACTGAAGAAGACACCTGATGTTCTCTAATAGTCTTAAAACTTGGTGTGCCACTTTCCTAAGAGTTCTGGATTTGTACCTAATCATTGATCACAAGCAGAGCTGTATCATCTAAGCGATTCACAACCTGCATACATACTCCTTCTTTATTTGTAAAATTCTATTTTCCTTCGTTACTCACCTCTTCCACGTTTACCCTGAAGCCATTCATATTTCCAGGTTCTCGCCCATAACTAACGAGAACTCTCTCCCACTTGACGTTTACTTATTTGCTTCGCCTCCTATCCGTTTCTGTTTTTGCAATCTTCATCTCCTTAACCGTCACTCCAACCACCGTTTCCCGGCTCCTCAGTACCTGCTATTTATTCCTTCTCTACTTCCACCCTTCTTCTGAACATTTCCCGAGAGGTAGCTCGAGTAGTTCCTCGCGGGAAATTCGTTCTCCTGTCTCCCCATTCTTCCTTTTCTTGTATTACCTTCAGTCAATGTCACTGACTCCTAACGCTGTTTCCCGTTCACAACCCGATTTATTTACTCGATCCGCCCGTTTTTTAAGTAAATATTTATTCCGTGATTTATAGAGCAACCCCGCCTCACTTGTTTGCGAATTGTACTTCCAAGTTCCTCAAACTCTATCAAACTCATTGGCGTACCTAGCTGTACAGCCTTTTTTGATTCTATGCTAATTTTTCCATTATGACAAATATCACACTTGTCATGTTCTTTCCTCTAATTTTGAGAAACGATTGGTGCTATTTGTTCCATAATACAACCCCAGTTGTCAGAGATTTTTTTCACGTTGACATACTTCAATTGGCTGCTAACAAACCGAGGCAATTTTCAAGTAAAAATGTGGCTAATGGCGACTTCACTCGTGCTGGCACGACCATGATTGAGTCTTTCAGGCAAAGCTAATAATGCAACTTCCCCCAATGGCCAAGCGATGTAGAAAATCACATGGTAACTACCGTCAAGTACATTTTCCCACGCCGCATTACGCACATCGCCTCCGCAGAAAGGACTGTGTTGAATAGATTCTAATGATGCACCCTGAATAAGTGGAGGGATGGAAGAAGGAGTGAAGGGCGAGCGGGCTGCAGGTGCGTGTTTGCCACCGTCCATCAATCACGTCATACCGTTGATTAATGCTCATCTCAGTGGGAAAATTGACTCGAATGTTTACATAACGATTTATCTTCTCGAGGTGGGTTCGGCACTTTGTGGGTCTGCCCGAGGGTTCGGACCGGGGCCCCCTCTGGCGGCAGCTCATATTGTGCCACTAATGGACGAAGCGAGGAATCATGAATATGGTGAAGGTATTTCTCCCAGTTATTCAAGAAGTAAAACTACTATATGAAACTCAAACATTAGGAGCAAAAAGCGATCAGGAACAAGTGGATACGTTCCACCATGGAACAAACATAAAGCTGTCTATTTTTCGTATATAAATCGCTCTTTTCCACAACCATCTAAAGTGTAGCATATAAGGGCTTTAAAATTTAAAGCCCTTATACATATTTAATATGTATAAGTATGCCAAATTGGATAACTGTCATCAGTCCGTTGCTCTTTGATGCTCAAAAATAAAGATCTATTTTGAAGTTTTGATTAAAGGAATGAAAATATGTATTAATTTTCTTCGTGGAAATATACATCTCTTTACCACGTCGAGCAAATCTCGAAAATTGGTAACACAATTTTTAAAAGTTACAAAAAAACTAAATTTTTTAGCAGACAAAGATATTCAACGTTACTTGCAAAATAAGGCTAATTTGAGCCCCTAATTGATATAAGTGTATACTTATTAATTTATTATAGGCTCATCTGACAATTTTTACTGAACTAAAACTGATTGGAAGGCAACATGAAGAATAAGATTCCAAATTCTAAAAATAAAAATAAAAGTTTAATGAGATTATAATAATGCGATTGAGTACATCTGTACAAACGAGACATCCCGAATATTTTTCAAAAAATGTGGGTAGATTTGCGTAACTCTATAACTTGATAGTTGTTCCATTTCAACAAGCATATCATCTAGAGTGGTGCTCCACAACCATGCGATGGTTATGTTCCGCATTAATCTGTTCTAAGCTAGATGAGACTTTCTTGGATGTGTACCGAAATTGTATCTGCCGTTAATGCGTCTATAGTGCCATTTCATCATCGAATGAAATATGCCCAATTTACGGTGGCAAGTTGAAAGCGATGCTTATGACTCAAATCGCCAGCTCTTCACTGAGTACCTTTCTTCTCCGACTCTCCCAGCCTCCAAATCAATTTCCTATTCATTCCCCCTTATTTCCTCCTTCAACTCTTCCGAAAAAAGCCGTTGATTAGCCCAAATTGTCAAAGAAGCCTTCCGACAATACGAGCTCACGTGCGGCGCGCTGTCCCCAGTTTTCACCACTCGGATTAGCATTCATGCAGGGCGGGAAGGGACAATAGCGTGCGACGCCCTGGCTCCCGAGCTCTAATCATCTTGACGTGGATAAAATGACAACCCGGTTGCTTTCCCATCTCTAATTAAGGGTTCGGTGACATTCGTGTCTTGTGATTCTGTCCGCTGACACATCAGGCACCCGAGGCAAGCCGGAATTAATACGAGTTGCTTCATAATTTTAAAGTGACCCCCCCACCATCACGATATACGTTTTCAACTAAGTTTGAGAGACACAAGTCTCACCTAAAGGACTTCAACTAAGTTGAAGGGTATCACACTCTTTGAAGAGTCAGAGTATGTAGAGAAACAATAATAATATTATTGTTATATTATAACATAACTAATCACTTGTATTATAACAAAACTCTTCACCCTTTTGCCACAACTGGTCTGACTTCGACTCTAGAACTGACGTTATTTTTCTGGGAGAAAATTATTCCTAGCTTTTAGAAGAATGGTTCACTTTTCAGAATTTGAATGAGTACTTACTCATTTTATTGCTACCCGATCAATAAAAGCCAGTGTACGTGTGAAGGCATCGTCAATCGCATCGAACAATATATTATTTAGAAATCACACAGCTGATCATGCATGTGATATCATTTATTGTCACCCAACAAAGGGGAGATTCAATGATTCAACCTAATAAAACATGAGACTGTAGTGACCACTAAAATCGGAGTGTTTAATAATCTTGATATCTGAAAATCATGTACACATAATCACGTAAATCCCGTACAGCTTTAGGTTTTGTAAGAATTTATGTACCTAATGCGTGAGATGTGTCTTTATGTCCATTATTTTAACCTAAATGGTGAATAAGTTGCTATATATGACAACAACAGGGGATTACCATAGACATTTAAAGACTACTCCATGGAGATTCTTCTGATTGTATCCTAAATTTAACAGACAAACAGAAACGAATACAAAACAAAACAATGCACTAAAATAGGATACTACTACTTTGTAGTACCTTAGGTTCTTTTCCTCAGAATCATTGATGTCACGATAATATCCATAATGATATTATCTATAAATAAATAAATATTTACACTACTTTAGGACAAACCTACTCTGCACTACCTCAAGTTTTTCTGCTCAGAATCATAGATTTCAAGATATGGATGTAAGTAGCGGTGTTTTGGGAGCATTGGATTGACAATAAATTATAACAAAATATTTTGATATATTAGAAAGTGCTTCGCAAAATCACGTTCCAAAAATGTTTCACAACGCCCCGTTAAATTTACCAGTTTAAATAAATATAATGTACCTAAGAGATCAATTGAATTTAAATCATTCAAGATCATAGAGCAATGAATTCCAAGGTCAGGACCAGCAGATGGGGCTCCAATCCCTCAAGGGTACAAGTTTTGAGATAGATTTCAGAAACAAATGACTCAAGGATTTTGATTTCAGTTAATGCTTTCGTGTAAAGACATCAACAAAGGCATTGTTGTTGGAAAATTGTGTTCTTAGAGTTAGCGTGATGGTGTCTCAGTGATGCCTCACAACTCAAGTATCCCTGAACCTCTCAAGAGCAAGTTTCTAATGGCAATTGATGGATAGTACCTGGTTGGCATCGAAATTCGGCTGTGAAAAATATATAAGGAAACAATACGATTGATATTACACTTTCACAGCTCGAGATGTCAAGGATAACGGAACAATGTTGGATTCACGATTGAATATTTACAGTTACATCAGATAAATTTCATTGCGCTATGACATTCAAACGAAACGACAATAGGTCAGTTCCGACTCTGGTGAGAGCTCAAGCACGACTTACATTTCACCTTCGTGACCCTCCAGGAAATGCTCTGAAAGGGAAGTGATGATAATTACAAATATGAAAGAAATGAAGGGGGTTGAATGATCCGTGTCCACGGGATCCTAGTAATACCTGGATATTGGACAGGATTCCGGTTATAATGAACGACCAGGGGGATGAGGGGGGGGGGGGGGGTCGTGGTCGGTCTTCGTCCATTTGGTGGGACATTCGACCGTGAAAAACCGAGTCCATTCCCACGGGCACGCTCCTACTCAGTCGCACCTTGTTGAACCTCTCACCTCTGACCTTCTTTGAGAGGAAGAGAATACATCCTTTCATATTCTCAACAAATTTTACCGTGTATTCAACACATATGTCCACGCTTCTTCCTGATGACAAGAGTAAAATCCACCTAGTTCTGAGAAAAAAATTAATACGTGGAGGTCGATCAGAACGATAAAAATATTACAATGGTAAATGACGATCTTTCATACACGATGACAGAACAGTCGTCAATTTCTCTGAAGAATTGTTTTTTATCTTGACCAAAATAATAAGCCTGCACCGTCGGGGATTCATTGAAAGGCCGCATAACGAGTAGAGCCGAAGCTTCTACAGAGGTTTAAGGTTCGAGCAATTACGCAAGCAATTACTTCCAGCTTGGCTTGTACCTCTTTGCAATAAAGGTGTACGCTAGAAGATGAGCAGCCAGCCGTTAGGAAACCATCAAATACAACTTTTACAACCTCGCCAGTAATCTTCGTGGTACGAGCGGAGAGAGCTAGAAGAACGAGACTGCGCTCTTCAAAGTGTTAAACCCTCCACGGAAGCACGGAAAAAATGAATAAATAAAATATGAATGGAGTGTAAAAAAAAAAAGAATTAATCGAAAGAAAACTGACTTTCTTGAAGAGGAAAGAAACTGAAAAGAATAGTACAGACGATAATACGTAAATATACTGTTGTGTTGTTCAGGCATGTACCATTTCATGAAAACTGTCGTGTGTTTAGTTGTAACTACACTTGATCTCAGTTGCTTTAACAAACTAATTTTGATGTTGAGAAAATTGCCAAGCAATTTCCTATCATGAATGAGCCCAAAAATACATACAAACTTGACCTTACTTGAGTCGCAGAAATTTCATCGTAATAAATCATTCAGGGGGATGACTTTAACCGAATGTAAATAAATATTTGAATAACACCATGTATTCATTAATGCAGTGGATTTAAGATGATCTGACTTCATTTGACACCATAACTGACAACCACTATCATTAATTCCAATTTTTGTAAAATTTGATGTTTCGATGCATTATTGAAACACGTCTGGAATATTTGGAAGAGTGATGAACACATTCTATTCTATGACATAATTCTAACATTTAATGTTTTTACTTTGACACACAGAATAAAAAAGCGCTACCGAAGTGTGATTTCACAAGTTGTCTTTCTGGGACTACAGGGTTCCAATGACAAACTATACTGATCATCTGGGTGAGCTGAATTCGCCCACTAAAAGGGGAAAGGGGGTAAAGGAAAGACATAGAATGTCTCAATTTCTTGTAGACTCGTATGCAATGCAACATCCATGCTTCCTAATCTAGCTGCGGCGTCCGAGAGACCGCCGTAGATCCCTTGGTGATAAGAATGAAATATCCAATGGAGTGATATCTGGGCGAGCTAAATTTGCTATTGGTGGACTCGAGAAGTTGAAAATTCACTGGGTTGTAATAGAATTGTGCAGGAGCATGTTAATCATGAAAAAAATCTAGGTCGCTGGAAAGCGTAACAACTTGCAGTTGCAATCATAATTTACGATAGTAACACAAATACAACTCACAGAGATTATGACATTTTTATTAATCGACCAGAATAGCGTTGCTTGAATTCATTTCTAGGATGGAATTGCGTTTCACACGGCGATTCCTAATAAATGTTTACTTCAGGTGAAGTGCGGTTGGGCGAGTGGATATTTTATCTTTGAAAGGTTTAAAGTTCTCGGAGTAGCTGGTAGGGTTATTAATAATAAATTCGACGCAAAATACGACCGACAGTTCAATTCCTTCTGAAAGGGGCGCTACCGCGTAAATACGATTGCGCTGGTTTAATATTGGATACTTCGTTTCTTGAAGTTTCCCGGGAACTGACGTACTCGATTCCTTGAAGCGATTAAGTTGAAGAGTTTAGGAGACTATCTACTTCAACTCTGCGCAACCTTTAACGCAATAAATAAAAAATTGAATTCCATACCCATCCGAGAAATGAACTCATTTCTCCAGAGCGAGTGCGTGCCAATAAAGGGTGACTAAATTTTAATGGACCGGCACTGTATTTCTGTTATGCATGAATCGTAAAAATTTGGAATAATGACAAGCAAATTATAGATATCCTACCAAATTAAAATTTGACTTTTCTATCCTTTCAAATTTACATAATTATGTAACTTTTACTACTTTTTTCTATTGGTAAAATAACACCAGATTAATCACAAAAAGTGAAAAAAATGCGGGAAAATTTTTTTTAACCTCTGAACCATAATATGGTTATGATACGATAACCATAATATGATATGATATTATCATGGAGTCTATTTCCCAGTCAGCATCGACCCCAGTTTTAGACTACGTAGACCCCAGGATGGTAAAATGGATGGTACTACTCTTGCTGAAACTCACTACTGCTCTAAATCTCCGCAAAAATAATCAGCATGAATGAATGTGTGTTATTGCCTACTGTTGCCAATAATTCAATGATGTATTTTTTCACTTCAGAATTTATTTTTGACGTGAGAATCTGCCGAGTGAAAACTAAGGAACGGACGGTTTGATGATTTAGCACCAGGTGAATCTTCGTAAGGCCAACAATAGAAAAACTCTTCAGCCCGGACATCAATCACTACCTCTCGCTCAAAACAAAGGTTTTTCTCCACTGATACAGGTATTATTAGACTCCGTTCGTCTGAACCAAACGCCCTATTTTACAAGGGAGTCATCTCTGCTCTTCTAATAGCACCACGCAGACAATTTTCACGAAAATTGAAAGTATCAACACCTCATTGACATTTATTAAAACGAAAATTTCAGATTCATTAGACTATATACAGTCTACATATAGATCGTGAGATCTGGTAAATTAGAATTGATATACGTAATGAACCCCTAAATAACGAATCCTGGTCAACATTTTGTCACTGCAAGATTCAAGATATCAATAGTGAAAATATTCAATACTGATCGGGAATACACCTGAGTGTGATCACATAAAAGTGTGAGCTTCTGGAGTTCGAAACCGGGTTTATTACATTTCCTGATAGACGAAAATATGAACCCGAAGACGTTTTCAGATTGTCGATATCTGTTGAAAGTGCATAATTTGTTGAATAGTGAAAAAAGTTGTTTCTGATAAAAACGCAACCAAACGTCTTCATCTTACCACAGTAATAAAGAAGGTGGGCCCAGGAAGTTAAGGTTCGCTAATGCACGTTGGTTTTTAGGATTTATCGATGATTTTGGATTATTATTTTCAATAATAAGCCTTTGGAATCGAGCAAGAAAAAAAAAATTTTAACCCCCCCCCCCCCTCAAAATTTGATGTTTTACGTTTCAAGGTACGTAGAATACGAAAATCGAATAAAAAAATTTCCGTACGCCGTACGCGGCACTTTTCTTAGCAACACTGGACCGATTTGGTTCAAATTTGGTATATGGGCTCCATTTGGGGTCTAGTTGTGCCGCGAAGCTTTTGGTTGATGTAGGTCACTTCTAAGGGGTGAAAATTAAGGGTTGAAATTTTCAAGAGTGCCCTAGCTCGAAAACTCTCGAAATAAAGGTATCGTTTTTTCACCAATTTTAAATAGTATTGAATTTTTAAAAATTTTTGAGACCACCCGGAGCTCTGTAGGACAAACCGTTCGGTCCCTACGAGTACTTGAAGGTTTTCCTTCGATGAAACAGAATCATGAGTGTGAATCGCAAAAGAGGTCTAATCTCCATTCAAATTGTATCGGACTAAAATGCGATCGCTGTTCATTTCTTCGATTTGTATACAGTTTTGCCTTCTGCGTAACCAGTAATCAAATTTCCATATGAAGCTTTCTATTTTTCCAATCGAGTGTGAAGCGTTTTGTTCTTTCTAATAAACTTGATTGTGAAGGTGTGAAGCCAGTATGGTGTGGTAGGTAGTACCTAGCTGGTAGGTAAAAAAAAGTTGGTAGGTAAAAAAAAATGTTGGTGGGTAAAAAACGCTGCAAATCATTGCTCAAAGGCTTCTTCACTCTTCAGGTCACTGATCAGCTGAGTGAGCTCCAAAGCCATTTCCAATCCTATTGAATGGAAGTGCTCTTCGAGGCGTCTCCAGCATTCGAGGAAATCTTCACTCCTCAGATCACTGATCAGCTGAGTGAGCTCCGAAGTCATTTTCAATCCTATTGAATGGATGTGCTCTTCCAGGCGTCTCCAGCATTCGAGGAAATCTTCACTCCTCAGATCACTGATCAGCTGAGTGAGCTCCGAAGCCATTTTCAATCCTATTGAACGCAGGAAGCTGAAATTTGAGAGGGAAGGTCAAGGGAGAATACAGATGGTGGTAGGTGCTATTGATGGAGAACCAGTGATCTATACAGAAGGGGGATCTATACAGAAAATAATAAACCTTTGAGCAATGATTTGCAGCGTTTTAGTAACGGATTCGTAAAACCACTCACTGTTCCAAAAACTACGTTAAATATCTATTAAATATATTAAATACGACAATACTCCGAAAAGTCAATTTTTTAACCCTGACTTCGGTTATTCGTTCTCCTGAAAAATTTGTTCCCAGAAGCTAAGGAACGTTTTCCTGTGGACGACCGCAAGAATCGATCAAGAATTGATATAGAATTCGTTCCCGAAAGAACATAATAAAGAACGATCATAACAGTTACTTTGTCCAAAGATTCTACCTTCTGTGGTCCCATCTCTAAAAATACAAATCGTTCCCCACAGATTCATCAGTAAATGTAGCCTATAACGCATCTACAGACAACAAACTTAACACGTTTGCCAAAGAACTTATAATACAGCAGTCCTTGACGGAACAGCTCACCGTTAGAACTGCTTTCGGGCCGTGCTAATAAATTCACAATCAGGGGAGGTGAATCCACGTGTTAGTGTACAAATCATTCCCTTTGGTCGACGATAAAAGTATTTTTGATGTCCGCTTTTCAACCCTTGGTCTTTTCTTAGGTCAGTCTGGGTGTTGAAAAGGGGGAGAGGGTACCTTTGATTTTGGTATTCCGAGATGTTACCCTTCGGAGTTCCGTGACCGACCGACAATTTCCGAAGATTCCACGTTAGGAGGTCGTCCACCGTCTTGAATACCAAAGGGCGACTCACCTGCCCCAAGCGGATCAATTCGGTCGGACCCTTCTCCCGCTCCTCCAATTAACTCGGGATTCGGTAATTTTGAGGGCCTTGTACTGGACCAAGTAGTCTTGTAGTAGTGATGTAAGGCACTTGTAATACATAGAACATAATATTACAGGTCCTAATCGCAATCGAAATTGTATTCAGACATACGATTTCCTCGATGAGTGCTATCATGTACGGCGATTTATTAGAAACATTCCACTATTAACATTCTCAGTGACTATTGATTAGGTATAAGAAAAATTAAAGGATGAGATTAGATGTATTCAAAAACATATAGATGAGATTAGATGTATTCAAAAACATATAGATGAGATTAGATGTATTCAAAAACATATAGACTCTAATTCTGATTTTCTCGTAGAAAAATGTGATTTGTACTGAGGACAAACTACCAAGTGAAGTGCATGATTTTAATGTATCGTTTCACTCAGATTTACGTTGTGATGTTACTTTGACGACAGGTAGGTAATTAAATAACTATCTCATTGGAATGATATACCAAAGTAGATCAACAAGGATGACATTTTCATTTTTCAAGATTGTATCCGAATTTTCATCGCAAATTTGATTCAGTTTGTATGGTAGAAAGACAGTTTAAAAATTAAGAGAATAATTCTAATTAGCCAACCACAGCTCATTGAAGTTTCAAGGTGGGACTAATACAAAAGGTATTATTACTTTATACCTCCTTACTTTATTTATACCTAACGTTCCGGCTAGATTCCAGTGAGAGACTGATAACGTTATTCACATTTCATCAACAATCGGAAAAAACTGAGAGGAAAGAACTACAACCGTCAGCACACCGAAGCGCCAAGAACAGTGATCTCAGTTCTACGGAAGACGGAGTTATCAGTGAGGTCTATATTAACGCCAGCTTTGCGCTTTGTACGATAAAGAAGATTTCGCTCTCACAAGGAATTTTTGTGCGGAGAAACGCGACACAAAGGAACGTACAAAGAAGATTTTGTGATTATAATTATCAATCAAGTTTGGTATTTAGTATCTTTTAGTATAAAAGGTTTGCATAATTTTGCTCAACTTTTTTCTGCATCAACTCTTTCGAAGTCACGAAGTGGATAATTCGGGAAAAGCAGTCGGCCTGATTATTATGTAGGATTCTATTGAACATGGTTAGCAACTTATGGAATAATGATGAAATACTTGGAAAAGGGATAGGAGGACAAGCATATTTTGGGGTAGGCTTTAAGATAAATATTATCATCAAGCCTAATTATTATATAACGAATTTTGGTCTTGGGCTGGAAAAGTTTACGCTCACTGAGTGGGTAATCCAATAAAGGTAGAAAAATATCATGATAACTTAATTAGGAGACAGGAATGAAGATAGTGGAAAGAGCCCCTATTTGGGATAAAATGAGAGGGCGTTCTCCATTTTCAATGTTAGCTCGGTAAATGAATCTGAAAAGGGCTTCCAGAGGGCAGGGCGAAAAAAGGGCAAGAGAAACAATTAAGAGAAGTAGGGCAGGTGCTTCCGCTTAAGGGCCGAAAGATAAACATCAAACGTCATTTTTACTTGGCGAGAGAGGGAAAGAGAGGATTTCGCTCTGCGAAGGGTCTCGCCCGCGACTCGTTTGCTATGCAAGGTTACTGGAAGGGCCTGAAGTGGAAAGGGTTGGAGGTTTGGCAGAGCTTGTAGGGCAAGGGCGTATATCGCGGTTGAACATCTTGCCGGTAAATCATAGTTCTCGGGAGGATATGGAAGAAACTGAGGGTTCTTTCCCTTTTTGCAATGTGCTTTTCCCTCCCCAAAGGCACAAGCGGAATACCCAATGGACCGACACCTTTCTTTTACATCTGTATTCCAAACAATTTCAAGATTACGCTCTGAAACGGGGATATATACCCCTCTGGTCTTTCCGTCATGTAGTGCCGAATTCCCTTCGACAGCGAGATACCAAGAGCTCATACATCATACCGACTTTCTTGTTAGTATCCAATGATTCCTTGAAAAAAAAATATTTTAGATGCAAAATAAGAAGAGCGATTTCGTGAGGATCAATTTGTGGGCATTTACAGTAATAGGATTCTTTTCTTTATTGAAGATGAATTTTATCGTACTTTTTGATTTTTATTCTTCAAAATTTTATTTTGTGTTGACGAATTGACAGAATCTCGGAGTAAAACGGTGTTACAACAGCATGTTATGAGATATATATGACTCGTCCTCTCCAACCAGCGCTGAGCGCTGACGTAACACATTTTATAGCTTACTTCTTCTGAACAGTTAACTCAGATTTCAGAGCTGGAAATGGCGATTAACAGGTTAATTTTGCAGAAACTTGATTGAAAAGAACAAATAGTTTTATGAAATTTATTCCAATTCACTATTGAATAATATCCCTGCTAATGTCATGACCGCAAATACGACTCAAGCAGGAGTTATCTATTGCAATGAATTATTGATGTTCGACGCTCAAAACTCATTCCCAGAACCAATCGACTCTGGGGTCAGTATGGGGTTAAACGCGTCACGGGCCGGACTATTAATTTTAATTGAATCAGCCGTAATCCGTCAGTTTCGGAGGTATAATTAGCGCATTTACCACGGATGAGCCGTGAATACAAAAGAGGATGGTGCGAGTCGTCTAGTTGGGAGTGCGTGGGCTTTTTGGTAACGTTGATGTGAATGCAGATGTCAACACTCATCAACATATTGCACTCATTGACCACATCAACAACTACATGTATCATCGAAATAATTTCACAATGAAGATCTTATTTTCGTTTCATACAGCAAACTATCGTTTATGTACAGCATACTACCCTAGTAAAATCACAAAAATTAAAAATAGAACTTGAAAAAACTAATTCAAGAGACCTTTCTCATGTCCAAAGGAGTCCATTATTGTTTCAAAATTAGGCTAGTGAGGTAGAATGGTTTATTCCAATGAATATCTCGACATTACACCTGTTTCCGTACCGAAGAGGTTCCTGGTCCAAAGCAGCAACAAGAAAGTTATCCAAAGTCTATTTCCAGAATGGATGTTAAGAAGTTCTCCAAGCAGCAAGGGGAATGGAGCATAGCCATTGCTGAAATCTCTACAATCACAATGTGTGACCCAATCACAGTGTACATGTCTAAATCCAAGAGGGAACTTAAGGCTCCGAAAATCGTCCATAATGATGTAGTTTTGAGCTCGTAACTATTTCATAACTGTTTCCTATTCATCGGGCAGCGATGATCGTGACCAGATTTCTTTCATTGTTCCACCCCCAGGGCTGATGCTCCCTCTGATGTCGTTCCTTACCAGATAGAGACAATAGGTCGGCCGTAGAGGTGTCGAAATCAACAAAAGAGAAGTCCATTGAAATGCACAGTCTTATTACTGTAGATCTTTGGCATTCTCTTGAATCAGCCGGTACAAGTACGTTTAACCAACAATACTATTTTTTGGAAATCTGCAGAGGTTCTCGTGATTGGTCGTTGAAGTGAAAAGCAGAAGAAAATATTTCTGCAAAATGAAAAGCAGAAGAAAATATTTCTACACAAGGATAAAACTGGAGGTAATTATCATGCCACCAACCAATTGGGGTAGTGTTTTACCAAATAACTGAATTAACTTTTCAGTAACTTTCTGAAGAATCTTTCCACATCAGTTTCATTTGGTATCTTACCGAGCAAACGGTAGAATGAGCTGATGTATTGGTGGGAGGGGAATCTTATGTTGCCCTCTGAAGACGTTGGCTTCCCTTGACTCAATTCCTCGGCCAATTGCCGCCCCTTCATTTACGGCTTCGCTTACACGTCACCCTTCGTCTCCGTCAGCCGATTCAAGCCCTGAACAGGCGCAGAGTATTGTGCCTGCAGCCCATACATTGCGGTTGCCTTCGAAACCGTAGGGTGTACATTGCGACATTTGGAATCACTTGGGAATCGTTTTCTCGAACTCTACTTGAATGGCGAGCCCGTCCTTCAGTTGAACAGGCTCCCTCTCAGTGACTCAATGGCATCAAACGTGGTCCTTTGAGTTCTACCACCCCCGTCAAACCTATTGTGACGAAATTAATGACTCCCCGAGGTTGCCCGAGAGGTTGAATGGGATCTACTTACTAGAAAGGGTGTGCAGGTGGGCGCAAGTAACTATGTTCATGGGATCTTACAAATACGCCTGCACAGCGTGACTACATCATGTGATCCTCGTCACGATCATATTCATGAATCATTAGTTATTTAGTAGGTCAAGTTGTCTCTCTGAATTTGGATTCAGCTCATTATCATAATTGAATCAGTTCCTAATTCTTCCACTAGATAAGATGAAGTGGAATGAAGCTAGTACTGAGGAGAACTAGGTAACTCTCTCAAAATGTTAAGCAACATTTCCTTCAACTTCATTGAATTTCCAGAGAGAAATACATTGCAAAACAATGATTACTAGGATTTTATTGAAATTTCTGTTTAGTTTGGAACATTATTAAGAACATTATTTTTTAAACGCACGATAACGATAGTGTATAAGAACCGATGATTATTCTTCGGTAAACTAGGAAGCAAAACGAGCTTTCGTGCACATGAACATGGGTTGAAATACGTGAGAACTGTATTACGGTAGATAAATGTTATGAGATATTTTTATCCTATAAACAATACTTCCTTTATTCAACAATAAATTGGACCTAGCCATTTACTTTCACCGTTTTGGAAGGTTCAGCACCAGGTACTTCTGGATAAAGCAGTAAGTAGGTGAGTACCTACTGTTATAACATTGTCATAGCCATTTAGATGTTTCAGGGTTTACAACATTTTTGATACGATTGAGGTATATTAAACATGAGATATATTGTTATGATAAGATAAGAGATTATTAAATAAATAGAGCCAATTCATGTTGAATGTGAATAACAATATTATGTTGGAGCCGTGAACTTCGAAACCTTGAGGAACAGTTGTTTTTCCTATCTAAATGACTCTACAGGAATGATTTAATCTGTTCAGAAATACTACCATATTATGAGCATTTATTATCTAGTCTTGTTAACGTCACGGAGGATTAGTCAAGTTGGAGATCCTTGTTCATTTACAACATTCAACTCGTCGATCGATCCCGATTACCGAGTAGGAAACTCGGTTATACCGACCGTCCAACAGTTTAATACCCCTTAATTGATTTTAATATGGTAATGGGCCCGGGTGTAATGAAACTCGTAAACACCGTACCTCGGTCGCAATCTACCGCCATCTAAGTGTGGCAAAAATTATTAACGCACGAAACCAGCCGTTTACTTAGATGCCTCGAGGGTGTAGCAGGCAAACTATCAACGTTATTACACGTTGGCGCGTTCAAGGATTCCTCTCATGCAGAACATTATAAAACTCTTAGTTAGCCGTTTACTTGCGTTCGAGGAACATGTTGAAGGTCTTCTTGTGCTATCCCGACACAAGAAAAATCGCGATGATGCATCTTCTCAGTACCAACCTATTATATTCTTCAATGCTGGTAGTTCATGGGAGCTGTTTCGAGAGGAAATCCTACATTTTCGCATTTATTGAGTGGCTAATATTCTGGAATTTCAGAAAATTGCCTGAATCATCAACGAGAAAACATTTATCTTATCCTACGAGTGATAGGGTCCAGCAATTCCGCCGATGGACCTCTAGTAGCCCAGGAGATTTTATCATATTTTGTCTACACACCATGATTATTCTACCAATGAAACTGATGACATCTTTCATATAATTTTCCCATTGAAGTCGGTTCAGTTCCATTGAAGAACGGCAAATATAAAACGTTCCCCTCGACAAATGCCAATATTAAATTTTAATATTCTTTCAAGTCTCTTTCGTTGTTTGTTGACTTTTTTTAGATCATGAAAACAAGGTACACAAAGAACAATTTTTTCCAAAATTTACCACTTCGCTACAATTAAAATTTTTTGGGCTCGGTGTTTTGAAAATCTGATGAACATTCAAACATACTCTGAGCATTCGTTACTCTTATAAATGTACCTTAGTACTATTTATTTCTCATTTTTCTTAGTTCAGATAGAATATTCAATCGATCAGACTGTCAGGAAAATTAAATAAAACCTTGCACGAATATTATGCATTATTGTACTCAAGCCCATTATGGCAACAACTGGTGTTAAAAGGACTTTCAACTCCTTGAAGTTGCCAATATACAGATAGAAACGGAATACCTTCCAAGAATATTATCTCGATACGTAAGAGCCTACTGTTACGGAACGGAGCTTGTATCTAGTCAATCAATTTCCACGTCATCGTGCAGCAGTCCTGTTTGGTGACAGATGTCGCTGCTCTTCGCGTGGCAAGTGCTGGTCAATACAATCAACTGACAACCCATGAATGGGTAATTCGCATCAACGGCAATATTGGCTGATGGATTAGACCTCGATGCAACTTCAATCGATAGCCTACTCCATTAGCGGAATTTCAACGGAACACCTAAATCGATTCTGCAAACCCAATCATCGTCTGAGTGCTCCAAGACATGACACAATGTGAAGAGCAACAATTACTGAAATATGAGATCTTAAACAACTATAAGACGGATATTTCTTGATGAAATTCGCGACGTTTTTATGATCCTAATCGCATCAACATAACACTTTGTGTGTGGATTTTTTGACGTTGTTTACCAACTGAGAATTCTACGAGAATTAACTGGGTATGATGAGAACAGAGGGGGGTGGGGAACATGTTTCTGGCAGATGCTGGTCAGTTTAAAATATCCAGATTTTTTATTTACTCAAATCCACAAAATCACACAAAATAATATAAATTGCATTCTCACATCATGAAAAGGCTCGGAGAAATCTACCGCTCTCTGAGCTACGTTTTAGTGTCTCAAAAATAAGAACAATTTGGTTCGAATGAGACCATCCTCTGTGTTCACTTTACGTGCCTGTTTTAAGGATTCGGACTTCAGGGTCTACTTAATTCATTGATATCGAATAATACACTAAGGTTAACGAAATTGAATTATCTTTAAATTTATCAGCGACACGGCTTGCGAATGATTAAAAAATTAACGATAATTAGTCGAAAAGTTCATATTATAAGCTCAACTTCAAATGTTCATTTTACAGGAGTGGATAATATATCAAAAATCATCTCACTCTGTTAATGAAGGAGCAGAACGCCACCTCGTCGAACCAAATTATGTCAAATATGGATAGGTACTATGCCAAATTAACACAATAATTCTTAAATGAGGGATGGAACGTAGTAATCTAACGTAAATGAACGAGTGACGTTTTGGAGAAAAATTAATTAAAACGGAAAAAGGATTGGGAAACGTGAACCAATAACGACCGGGTTCAAATTATTGTCGACAGGACCGAATTACAAAATGGAATAATCTCATTGGAAGAATAATGAAGTATCGTAATTTGTTCGGCGGGCGGGGTTTTTTTTTTATGGGAGGGACTGAACGATAAAAATCAGGGTCTGGAGGGGGATTAATACAGTAAATTGATAGGTTGAGCGAGAAAAGAGAGAACGATCCACAGGGAAGCAATTCGGCGGAAACGTAATCATCCAGAATCTTTACAAGGGATTTCCTATATAAAAGAGTAAGATAATTAATAGATTGAGAAGAGAGAGAAAAATCCTGGATTCTGGAGAACCATGCAAACGGTTGGGATGTCTGAAAATGAATTTTCCATTTATAGGAACCATGGCGAGATCATTGGAGAACTGTCCGTTTCAATTTAATAGGCAATTCATGATCCTGTGCGAAGTGATTGCAAAAGAAGAAAAATTTGTATTATGTCGTTGATATTGTTCTTGCTTAGGTAGTAATTTCGAAAGAACAAATAGACAAGCATCACCTTTAAAATACACCACCTCCCTCTTATCTTTTACTTGAATATCAATCAGTGTCAAATATGAACGACCCTCGAAGAATTAATATTGCTTAAAAATGGATATGAATGAGTGTGATATAGGTTGAGATCGATTTGATAAAAACATCTGCTTATTTAAAATGAGTGCCAGTTGAATTGTTTGTAATCACTTTGATGGCTATCAAAATGGCTATCAGGTAAACCGACCCATTGTCTTAACGGAACGGCGATCCCGCTAATGCAAGTGTAATGCGCTGGTATAACACCCGCGTCCGCAAATATTGGTGCTGACCCGAACATACACATTACTGCCTGTTTTGACCAGATCCTATATCTACATCGTGGTGTTAGCGGAGCCGCTAGAACAATATCTACCCTCCTCCGATCAGTTTCCGGGATCTCTCGGAATTCGTAAAACGCTTGTCAAGCACAGGTTAACGAACGATAAGAGTAGGTACCCTTAACGATTCAGGCGTCTTGTCATGAGCAAATTCTTCCAGATTGGATAGGCAGTAAGCCATCTTTGCGGATCGTGATATTTATGTTTCATAAACCATCATTATTTGCATTCAAAATGATTTTGACTACTCATCTTTCCACATCGGATCTCAATCTAGATGCGTGATATTAATCCAAGACATTTACTCTTTACGCATATTCAGATAGATCCTTGCATATTTATGACGAAATTTATTGAATATTCAAGCCACTCAATCCAGTACACATATTAGTGGAAATATTTCTGACTTGAATTTCTTGAAAATCAACAAACACCTCGATGCTCCAAAAGTGAAGACCACACTGTTCAAAGTTGTAACCACAAAAAGGTGATTATTCGGTTAAACATACTAATTACCGTCAAACAGATGAAAGAGGCGCCATTTGCACAGTGGATGAGACTAGCAGTAAAAGGATAACTTGTTATCTGAGATGAGCTCAGGGATGGTGCCTCGGTTCATTCGCATTGTAGTCTGTATTATAAGATACTTTTTTCCTATTATAATGAGGTCACCGTTCTTGGGAGTTATGTGGTTCAATGAAAGCGAACAATTGCATTAATCACAATTTAACAAACTACGCGATTTGAACAAGGGTTCAAAATCCTTACCAAAATGGTTAATGAGTGTTGAGGCGTACCTGAAACAAACAAAAATTCAAACGTTAATAATTCAATTTATTTTATTTGTAATTAATGTTAACTAATTAATTGTAATTTATTTATTTATTTAATTTTAATTTATTTGACGTATTTAACGTCAAATTACCGAAAGACTTGAAATGATAGGCGTTGGCTCCAGTTTCATTTGTTATTAGATATTAGATCATTATCATCAATGTCTACAAGGAGCCCACAATTAGGCTGGAGGGGTCATAAAACGTAAAATCTGTTCCAATACAAACTACCAAATTGGCTATTAGAGGTATCCATAATAGATTCGTACAGGTATGAAGGGATAAAACAGGAAGCAAGTTGTTGAACAGTGAGAAGTCAGTTTAGTATTTTGATTTATTATTTTCAATAATGAACCATTGGAATCGACAGGAAAATCCCCCCCCCCCTCAAAATTTGTAGCTTAACGTTTCTAGGTACGTAGAATCCGAAAATCGAATAAAAATTTTTCCGTCCGTCCACCGTACGCGGCACTCAATAGTTTCCATGGACCAATTTTGATGAAATTTGGTATATGGGCTCCATTTGGGACTTAATTGTGCCCCGAAGCTTTTGTTTGTTGTTAGTAACTTGTAAGGGTTGAAAAATTAGGGTTGAAATTTTGAAAACGCCCCATCAAAAAAAATGTTGATATAAAAGAATTGTTTTTATATCAATTTAAGATAGTATTGAATTTTCAGAATCGAATGAGACCACCCGGAGCTCTGTAGGTCCCTACGAAAACTTGAGGGTTGGGCTTAAGATAAATCAGAAATACGAGAGTGAATCGCAAAAGAGGCCTAATCAACGTAGAAATATTAGCTGACAAAAATTTTTACTTTAATTTTTTTATAACCATTTTTAAAAAAATTAAGTGTGAAGCGTTTATTTCATTAAATTAAACTTGAATGTGAAGCGAAATTAGGATGGTAGGCAATGGTAGACAATGGCAAAGTCGTGTTCTTTGCAGGCGAGTGATCTATCAGAAAAATAATAAACCTTTGTGTAATAATTTGCAACGTTTTTTCTCCTTGAAAACTGAGTTGCAAAAATGGCATTTGTTAGCTCGAACTCTTGAATCTCATAGGACGCACTAAACGATCATGGTATGAGGAATAGAGAAATTGAGCCTTGAAATATTGAAATTTTAAAATATGCATCAACGAACTAACTGAAAGCAAGGTAAGTCGAAAAACTACACCTATTTCAAAATTTCTGGACATTAGTGAATTTGTGCTCAGTTCATACCTGTTTTTCACATTGTGAGATAAAAACATACATTAAAAGGAGTATAATTCCCCGATATTATTATTTAGAGTGGATAAAAAACTATGAGAGACTAATAGCTCTATATTCGGCATGTTTACAGTACAACAAATTGGATTTGTCCAAGATTTTGTCGAGTAACCAAAAAACCCCCGCGTGCTTTGGAGTGGAGAAAGTTGAAACCGAAAGTACGAGTATGTTTGCTCGACACAAACCGAAAGGTTATTTAACTTCCGCAAATTTGTTTGCGGACAGTTAGGGAGGGTAATTAGATCAACACTGAAAGATGAGTATTTGCACAACTGAGCTTCTGAGGGAATTAACTGGCGACTTTTCATTGAAGTTTTCGCCGTCCTCTACCGGATGAAGATGAGATGCGACTAATCGTCTTCATGATGTTCCGATGGGAAGCGACAAAATCTTCATATTAAAGAGGCACCTAATTATCAAACGAGTTCGTGAATATGAGTACATACTTGAGAAAGCCTATATTATTATTACGCTTTATGATAAGTTTTCCTCGATTTGCAAACATTCTTTGGACAGTTTTTCTTAATCTGAATATATAGAAAAAATAAGAAGATGGAAAAAAATATTCTCGGAGGAAACCTAGCCCAAAACATAATTAGCCACACATATTTATACGTAGTTTATTTGGACTGACTTATTTATTCTTAACTTGTTTATTTTCCCCAATCCGAGTAACCACCATTCATGGTCCGTATTCAGTCCTTACTTGGTTCTATGAATGTCTCGCAAAATAAAATAATTAAATCATGAGGGAAGAAAAAGTCCAAACATCATTTGGATCGCCCAAAAAAAGGCCAAGGCCCAAAGCTACTCAAGAACCAAATCCTCAAATCAAAGTCATTCTTATACGACAAAAAATAAGATAAAAAGAGTTGGTTATATGATTCAACTACCTTTCTGGCGAAACCGATTAATATTCCAAGTTATCACTGTTTAGGGGATTTCTTCGTTGTAACATACACATTTTTTTGTCACCAGTTGAACGCAGGAAATTCGCTCAGTCCAATCCTAATTTAATAAAAGTCAAAGTTTAGTTGAACTTAAGAAATTCAGTAAACTTCAGAAAAAGGCACAACGTATAATACGATCTGGGGAAAGAAGAGTCCGATTTGGATTCATGGGATTCTGATGCACCCTTTGACTGGTTCCTCATCTGTATGAATCTCAACATCACATCTCTGAAACCCTCTAGATTTGTGCCAATCTGGTCTTCAGAATCAGATTTGCGCAGCTTCCGAAAAAGGGAAGGCAATGTTCCCGGGAAGAATTCTTTCAAGAGGCCTAATGCGGGAATAAAGACCTCAGGAGGAGCTGCCGTAACGTAAACACAAATCTTATTCCAGGTGCTATGCAAGCGAAAGGGAGTTACAAGGGGAGTGTGGTCTAATGCAGCGGAAGAAAGCTCTTCAGAACGGAACTGATCACATAATAACAACTGAAAAACTTTGCCTCTCAGTTCCCATACAGAGTCTGGGAAGATGCCGTTTCACACTTCGGTCTACGAATGAAATCGGAGCCTTAAATTGGCCAGGTGGAAGTGAAAAAGGGGACATGACCACTTTCAAGCCCATAGTCTACGACGCCCTCCCCTGTTTGTGGCTCTTCCCACCGGATTCCTTTCAGTGCAGCATGTAGCCGACAATAGGGACGGTAAACCAAACTACGACGGGGGTCCGTTTTCGGAATGAAGTCGTCCCGTGATACTCCCTCCGCATAACTGGGGGTTTTCTAGTAGAAAATATGCCTTTTGAAGGGAAGGGGGCGGTTGAGCCGCACAACGGTGTCGAATTGGCTGGTTTTCAGGGTAGGAGTAAAGGGTGTGCTAACAGCTGTATTCCCCCGCAAATACGACCGAATTACTCCACTAACAGCTCTAATTCTGGCTGTAACCCAATAAGTTGACTCTTTTACTTGGTTTTTGGAAAGTTCTGATACGGAATTGTCAATAGGAATTTATGTTGTAGCATGACCGCACATTTCCTCTCTATGGTAATCGGCTAAAATAATCGGGAAAAAATCAAAAACGTTTCCTTCCTCAATACCGAAGGTATCTTGAGAAGTTTTGTTATCGTGGAGCAGATCAGAGGATCCTATGGAGTGAGGGAAGTTCGGGACCGTGGAAATTGTATTCTGTATTCTGATAGATTTCACAAAAACTCACTGCTCATTTAACGATAGTTGATCGTCTGGGTGGTTGCAATTCGTTTCTAAAAGTTGAATAATATAGTAAATTTATGAAAAAAATACATGGAACATTCTTTAATTTGGTAATTAATAATCCCGATCAGCAAATGGTTGAGCCTATAGGCAGCTGAGTGGTGTCATTCGATTCTAAATATTCTTTTGAACTGGGTAATGAAAAAACAACACCTGCATATCGAGCTAGGGCGTTTTGCAAAGGTTTTCCTCACTTTGTTATCCCTAAGAAGATACAGACAATAACCAAAATCTTCGTTCCAGAACTAGATCTCAAATGAAGGCGATATACCAAATTTCTTCAAAATAGGTCCATAGAAAATAATTTTAATTCGATTTTCGGATTCTAAGTACCTTGTAACGAAAACCATCAGATTTTTAGGCAGGGTGTCGAACTTTTTTCGATTTCAAAGGTTCGTTATTGAAAATTATAAACCAAAATTAAGATGGGTGCCAGGATAGTCCCAAAATGCCGGATGTTCTCATTGAGGTTCATTTTATGTAAGATGATACATAAAGCTGTATGAAATTGGTAAAGTTGTATAATTGACATACCACCTCTACCACGACTTTTCAGTTCGGATTACATAACGAAAGACAGAGATGGATTATTGGGTTATGAAGATGCATTATTAGCGGTAGAAGTATATATATATATACTTTATATATATATAAAGTATATATTATATACATATATTATATATAAATTATAATATATATATAATATATATATATACATATATATATATATGTAGAAGTATAGTGTTTCCCAACTTTCTTTATGATTGATCAGCGAGAAAGTAAAATAGATAAACAATACAACAACATAATTAAGTGCCATAATTTCAAGTATTTGCCTTTTCAGGTGATGAAATATCCATGGTGATGGAATGGTTTCATTAATCCAAACAAATGAATAATGAGCGCTTCAGATGAACAGATAATGAAGACTTAAGAAGATACACGAATTCAAAGGATATACAAACAGGAGGAGTCGACAACACACGTGTAGCTTCGCGCTAGTCGGATCCCGAGTTTTGTTCTACAAACTTCTCTTTCGGGCAGAAACCCACCAAACAACACTTGAGTTAATGGGGAAACCGTGTTCTTCGGGTGCCTCACCAGGATTCTGGCTATCATCCCGAAGAGAAGCAGGAGTGGAAAACAGGGCGCAAGGGCTTCGAGTCTGGTGCCCATTAGTTTTCCCCCCACGAGGTTTTTTCAAGGGCGAAGAGAACCTTTCGCCTTACGGTGTACGGGTGAGCTGTAGTGAGAAACCATGGAGAAGGTATACCTCCGAGAAGCCATCTCTTCCTTTCGCTTATTTGGTCAGTGGAGGTCAGTGGATGACGCTTCTCCGTGACCGAGGACTAATGACCTCTTGGTTTCCTATTGCTCCACCTTCTTCGTGTTTTTCGTTTCCTTCTGAAGATCTCCCTCCCGGGACTTTCCTTTTGTGAGTTGGAGAGCTCTTCAACACAATGGTCCCCCTTCGTTCCGAACCACAAAATCAGTTTGAACTCTTTCCTCCATATCCTATAATACCCCGGATATTGCTTCCGAGCCAATCCAGATCGTTAACACATTTTTGATGGTAAAACACGAAATTATCAATAAATTAAAAGTTACACACACCTCAATATTTTATGGTGATATGCGGTTTGGGCATTATACTCCAGGGTAATAGGCGGGATCGTTTTCACTCCAGGATGGAATCCATCAAATATGTTCAACTAATTGCGCGATGTCACGAATAAATCTTCAGAAACTCATGAAATTTCCAGAGGCTGCATGAGGCTGTTCTGTTTCCATAGAACAAACGCAAATGCTAAATATACTTCAAACATGTACTCACTTTCCATAGAGGTTATGCAATTTTCCAATTGCGTTCAAACAAAAAGGGATTATGGTGGAAACCCACGTACAGTGAAACTATTCAATTTTACAGGGGTTCCATACGATCAGGAAGGAAACATGAAAGTTATGAATATTGACTTAGTGAGCGGATGTTGAAAAACGCTCTTCACTTTCCACACAAGAAACCTACAAGGCTTGAATATTCATAGATATTTTGAATGGATTGGTAGCAGCAACGAAGTAAATCCAAGCGAACGTAGTAAGTTTGAACTGATCATTCCAAGATACGGATGGGATAAGTTCAGGGAGTCGGAGGTCCGATAAGACGTGCCCGGGAAAATCCATTTCACACCAACAAAGTTTGTTTGGATCAGATAAACCAACTTCTAGCATTTCAAGGAAATTGGGCCAAACTCCTGATCAATAAAATTATCAAAGAGTACATAGGATTTTCAATGAGTACCTACGAACTCGTACATTTGGAATGTTATATAGGGTGTATCAGGGTCGACTCGCCAAACTTCAGGAATAAATACTACTCATACATTTGGTTTTAACCACTTGTTTTTCAAAGTTCATACGATTTTTTTCATTTTTTAAAACGTTGATTTCGTTCAGAAAAATTCCAAAATTCCGTTCAAAGAAGTTTTTTCCTCGACGGAGAGGTTGGAAGGCGCCTATCGTAAACCACGACGAATCAAAGAACATAGTGATTTCAACAAAAATAGTCAGACAAAATTTCATTGTTCAGGGTTACTTTTGATGTTTGAGACCTACTTTAAAATTTGTATAGAGCGTTAGGAAATTTAACGTTTTTTCCAACGGAGTAATTTGATTTTGATTTTCTCACAAAATGAGGGAGTTATGGCCTTTTAAAGTCAAAAGGTCGAAAACACGAACAAATTTCAATATTGAAATAACTTGGAAAAAAGGGGGTTAACAAAATTGCTGACATTTTTTTAATAACTTGAAAATACATTGTAGAATCGACCCCTGATGTTTGGTGAGTCGAGCCTGATACATTCTGAATACAACATTTTGACAGAGAAAAACATACATTATCTCAGAAAGAATAGAACAACTGGATAACCAAACAAATAACAACCGAAGCCTACCAAAAGTTACCCACAAAACAGATCACTAATAGAGTCGACGATTAAGACGATGTCACATTTAAAGGAAGGTAATTAATAATATCAATTATGTTATTAGAACAATATTATTAGACGTCAAGTAATTTATAATTGTGCCGTAATACCTAAGAGAACCAACTATCAAGGTTCCAAGATTTCTCTTGAATTTTAATAATTATTTAGGAGTCAGATAGTATAATTAGGTATCCATGATTTATGACATGAAACGAATTCGTTATCAAATAATTGCGATACATTAGGTTATCTTCGGAACTAAGACTGGGGCCTATCCCGTTTCTGGATCGCCCCAAGTTTCAGTTCAAGGTTACACTATTTCGCCTCAATTTGAATATTTCTGGGTTATTCCGATGAATCATTAGGTTGAGAGGGAGCCCCTTTCTTGCAACACCTTCTCAACTGAATCCTTAACCAGGCAAAGGACTGGGAGAATTTGAATAATTGCCTTTAATAGCTAACTAGGTAGTCTGTACCGTGAGGGTTAGGTCCACGAATATTTCATATGCCTCCTACTCTCTACACTCCTCATACATATACATTATACATTATCATATCCGTAATGTGTGATCAATGTATTTATATTGGAATCGGCATTCGCGTTTAAACAGGCGAAAATATTATTTTTAATTTGCCAAGTTTGCGGGTACCCACAGTTCCCGGTTATTTCAAACAACATCGAATCGCGAAAATAAATATTTGTGGGAGAATCATGCGTTTCTTATCTACACACGTGTGTTGTTCGATACCCATGAGTACGTCAACGTCAATGTTTGTTAGTCAGTACTGTAATATTCAACATCGACTTCATCCATTGTAGTCCAAGGATCAAACAGTAGGTACGTCACCCACAGTCTTTACCCACATGAGAGATCGCCCTTCCTTACCCAAAAATACGAAGCGAGTATTTTCAGTCATAACCCCTTCTCTTGGATTATATATCAAGCCCCCGGCACCGCTGTGATTCCCCGAAAATATTACCTTCTTCTGGAAATGAGCCCAAAAACCGATTAGAACGCTCGTGCGTATTCGATTTCCAACGTTCGAAAGGGTTTTGACAGGGCAGCTTCGTGTCCAGCGCTCGAGGATAATAAAACATTCAGGCCTCATTTTTTACGTCATCCCATTTTTCGGCCACCCCTACATCCAAACGCCGAGAAAGGGGTGTACATGCACAATACATCGTTGTTCCTCTCTCCTATACCTTTGTCGTCGAATCGGAGGGTCGAGAGGACGTCGTCGGTCGTATTACAATAATGCTTTCTCGCACCCTATAAATCAATAAAGGGGTTTAGTCGAAACGGATCCCCGTGACGAAGTTAAAATAATTTGTGGCCAGTGGTAGTTGGAAGTGACAAATATAATAGCATTTTTCACGCTGATCAGGGGTTCCTAAAAACAAACGATATTTCCCATTGTCGACCGCCGTTGTTGACGCATCACGCTCACAAAGGGACCCATTAAATCCCTGAAACTATCAAACTTTTTCGCCCTTCAATGTTTCTTTTGTTCGAATCATTGTTTGGGATGCACTCAAATTGAGAGTGATATTTATTCAGTAGCCCCTCCTCAGAATCTGAAAGAAAGAACACGAAAGCTCTTCAAAAGTTCATAAAAAAAATTCTCATTGGAACTCCAATTATTGGAATATTACCCAAATATCGTATGATTAGACGAACGTGGTTCCAATATCATCCAAATAGAAAAAAGACATGGAATTTTCACGCTACACCCAGAAACAATGTGACATGGATATGAGGGCGAATATGGAATATATGAATACAAAGACGGTTTACATGAATATAAACAAGGTTTAGCTAACCATACAATCTAAACAAGGTTCAAACTACACAGAAATCACAGTTGATATTTGGCTGGGTCACAACCAAGTGACGATGGAATCACCAAGAGCGCGTTGGAGGCACCAATTATTCCTCCAGTAGAAATGTCAACGACCGAATCCATTGACGCACAATTTGTGGTATTTCCGTTTCCGACCTTTTTCGTGGACAACAAATTAACATTTGACTGTTTAGTTCCAAGGGTTTGAAACCATGGAATGTCATTTGTAAAGGTAGACATTAAATCGGGCTTGGCATTACAATTTGTGGACGTATCTTTGTTGTTAGACACCTGAACAAAACCTGATTGAAAGAAAGCAGACGGTGTTGTTATAACGTAGTGTCATCGTTTTCCTACAAGGAGTCTATTATTGATATTGCTTCCATCAGAGAATATATTTGTTAAAGTCCGGTTCTTACAAGGACCTATAGTATAGGATACTAGGTACATACATGGGTTCTTAGATCGTCGAATCTTTTCAGAGCTCTTCGTTGACGTCACTTGAGAACTCATCAAATACAACAATCACCGCGGCTCATAATGTTCGTCTTCATTTTCTTTTTGAAATAAATAGCAATGAAAATAATAAAACCAATACTTTGAGCCCCTACACGATGAGCCCCCCCCCCCCCCCAAATCCAACGTACGTGATTAAACTCTGAAAATCTGTTCATAGAGATACGTCGTTTAGATACAACATGCTGAGACCCCCACCCCCCCCTTCCAATATCACCACTGCCCCCCCCCCCCCCCCCAAAAAATTGATAGACTCGGAAGCAAAATATAATAGTGTTTCGGATGCTTGGCATACTACGGATTACAACGACATAGCCAGTTTTTAGGTAGTGAACAAAACTCGGACAATTTCAACTTTCTACCTACCTGTTGAGCTGGTCAAATTTACAAATTGAGTTGCTTGCTGAATTTAGCAACAAATTCTCCACAACTTTCATTGTATTAGATTTTTGTTTATGATGAGCCAAATTCCATCTACAGACGTTTGAAAGTCACTGATTCTTAGTTTTCAACCAAGTTGGAAAAAATGGTTGATTTTTGGCCGTCAATTTCCATCTCATTTTTCAACCGAATTATTAAGTTATGGTAGTCGTTGAATGCACAATGTCCCCCTACAATTAAAAATTTGGTAATTTTTTTTTTTTTTTTTTTTTTTTGTGCGTTGGCCCGTTTTTGATATATAAGCGAAAACCCAAAAATAGTCCCAAAATGTCGAGGTTTTTTGGCTGTCGAGGTGGCAAAATTGGAATGGACCCAAAATTTCTTCGACCTCTCAGCTCTTTTACCTACTGGACTAAATTAAAGTTTGTGGCATCTGCTCTTAGTAGCATGTTCATACAATTTGACTGTATTTCGTTCTCATAAATAGTATTGCGAGCTCCATTCTACGGTCATGTTTTTTACACGCCCCGGGGTCGCAGGTCACCACTTCGTGATGAGGCATCGTAGCCCAGAGAACACAAAGTCGTGAAAGGTGATTGGTTCGAACAAAAGGATCTTCCCAACTATCCAACTTCTCGAGTGGAACTCAAATACAAGAAAAACACTCGTGGAGAGTATGGGTCGTTACCTGAAAGTTCCAGGTATAACGTAGAAGGAGAAAGAAACGCTTATCCCATCAGGTAGAAAGGGTAGACAAAGAGTTTTCTTTCTGCGGTCTAGATTTGATTTTTGACGTACTTACACACCCAAATATATCTTTTAGATGAAAGATATCGTTTTAAATGTGATGTTTGTATGTTTATATTGTTTCTGCTGAGTTTTTTTTTTAAACTGAGATTGAACAATGCATGAGGGACACAAGATGTCCTGCAATCTATGCACCATAGGGTTGACGTTATTCAGGCATGAATACGAATTCTTGGCAACTCACATAGTCATACAGTACGATTTTAAGGAAGGCCTATTAGTGATGTATCCTCAACGACATATTTGAGAAGTCATTGAGTGATACTGCATATTATGTAACTCATGAGGAAGCCATCGAAAAGATCTCGTAGAACACACACTATACATTGTCTAACGTTTTTAATGAATACAAGAAAATTGTATAGGTAGTTTGCTCACTTCGTAAATGAATTGTACACGTGGAATTTCTTCTGGATCTTGGAACTGCGCGATTAGAAACTCTAGAAACCAGCATTTCTCAACGGGCAAGAAAAACTTGCCCCGTCTTCAAAGCAATGAAAGGTGAGCATGGGAAATGACTCCGTTCGCCAACTCAACCCATTACGATTGACCTTTTTAACAAGGGCAGTCTTGTCTCGACTTTCGACCGTTCGTTGCTCGGGAGCCGTGTGGGTACAGTTACGCAGTTACGGCCGTACATCCTCGTCAGGTGCAATAAATTTCCTGGATACTTGAGTTCCAAGTCACGGAAAAACGGTCGTACGAGTGATATTCCGGTCTACTGAAAGTTACCGCGTTACGTGCTTCACTACTTGCAAATGAGCAAAGTGTGAACTCACGTGAGAATTTTTATGATGGAATTAATTCTCATTTGAATCAAAAAATATACGAAACAAAGTATTAACTTTCATATACCTTTCTTCAGTAGGAAGTAGAACTGAATTGAACGGGCTATTGAAGCCTATTGGGCACAAAGTAAGTAGGTAGTATACATGCAATATCATTAAAGGCGGTCTTCGTATCTGATTACATCTTAATTAAATTGACGAGTTTTTGGTTTTATGAAGTGTTTTGGCTCATGTTGAAATGTTTGGCAAATGCAGGAACTCTTGAATTCAAAATATGGTTGCTATCGTTGCTTCGTTGGGAATGGTTAGCTTTCTAAAACTTATCCAACAGGAACAACAAAATGGTAAAGTTAAAACCGACAGAAGCTAGTGATGTCTATATTTACCCATATCCGACATTGAGCATGTACATAAATAAATTTCATATTCAATAAATCATTCATTATACTTTTGGAAATTTAATTTTACTTATGGACAAACTCATTTTGGCAGTGTTTAATATTATTCAAATTAAAATTATTAAACAATTAAAATTGAGCTAATAATTAACCGCATCCGTGATGAGTCAACATTCCAAAGATTTACATAGGTGACATATGGTAGGTAGGTATGTGGGTCTACACTTCAAGATTCTAGCTACTAAATACGACTTCTTAAGGTCCAGAGAAAAGATTTCACAACCAATTACCACCATGCAGTTTAGAACGCGAGAAACAGAGTTGAGTTTATAACTACTCATGAATTGTATTTTAACGATTGACTTTCTAAACGTCGTAAGTCGAGTCGTTATCATACTGAGAGTAGGTAGAAATCATCAACTGTGGACCGAACTAGGTGAGCAATGTAATGACAGATTGATCGTCAATAAGGTAATTTCTTGTGTTTTTTCTTACAACAGTGTAGAACTTAGGTAGACGGGATAAGTCAACCAACGGTTTTGAAAGTTTTTTGTTCTTTAAGGTTTTCTTATATGTGGAAAGAGTCACAACGAATAGACTGAGAAAGTGCAGTTCGTAATTTCTATTCGTAATATGACACGGATTTCATGTGTTTGCACAAATTCTCAAATAATTTTTGTGAACTCAACTCATAAATTTAGTCTTTTTGTAGGACGGTGTCGTTTTATCAGTGATACGATGGGTTCATTTACACTACTGGTCGCCTCGGAGACGCGTAAGATGTCAAGGTAGATAGATGGCGCCTGTCCCGCGGGGGTGAGTCGCGGATTACACTGACGCGACGCGTGCTCTCTCTGGATACATCAACGGCAGAGGAGGGCTTCCTATCCAAAGGTGATGTATAACCGAGATTTGATCGATTGGCGCAATACAGGATCAGCACGGACAGATCTGAGACAGGTGCGAGGACGGGAATTGAACGTTGGTTTGTGTCACACCTTGATAACCCTATCCATCTTCAGAGGCAACTCCGAAGGAAAGGACGGACTAGGGAGGGGACAAGCTAGTTACCGTTGCCGTTTCAAAGAGGATGAATGTTTTTTTTTTCTCCTCAGGAAATACTAAAATGGATTTCCAGCTTTCCGAAGAAAAGGAAGTCATCTCGCATAGTAGCGACGAGGAAACGCCCGCACAAATAAATCTGAGAGCCTTATGCTCGCATATTGAAAGCTTCGGTTGGTTTGACTGATTCCATTCTACCGCATTTCCATGCTAATACATACGTTCTTTGTCACAGGTGCAGTTGGTGGGTTCCACTTTCCATTTGTCACAATTCATCGCCTGAAGCTCGTGGTAGACAGCTTCGTCATTGCATCGAAATTTCAAAATCCTCATGGAGAGAATCTGACAGTCCAGAATGGGCGAGTTACATCCTTTACTCAAAACCTTTTTTGGCTTAGTGGATATTGGCGAACAGAGAGTTGACAATATAGGTATCCATGAATTGGATGGAGTCGAAAATTCTAGTCACGATCAGAAGATAATGCTAAAAGATTTTATCAAATCAGAATTACGAGCCAATGTTGTTCAACGGACGATGAACCTCAACGAATAACGGCACTCGGTGACATAAGCCAAGTCAAAATATACCGTAAAACTAGAAAATTGGTAGCTTCGAGCAGTCTGCCCTGTGGTCTTCGGATGATTACGGTTTTGATAGAAGACGGTGGACGGGGGAGGAATATGCAAATTTGACGAACCGTACTCGGAGTAAAAATACATTTTTGTAACTGACAGAAACGTGCCACTTTTGGTTTCTTCCGTGAAAGGTAGGAAATTACTGTAATAGAGTCTATAAGGAGGCCGCTGTGCGTAGAGTATTCATTTGTGTTTGGAATCGATTGTCTTTTCAACCGTCTCGCATACAAATGGATGATTTGTGTACAATCAATCACAAACTTGCATAACCCTGGGTACCGTAAAAAATAAATTCTAAAACCGTTTTCGATTATAAGAGAGAAGAAATAATCTTCTCAGACTTCCAAGTTATTTGGGAACGGGAAAACTGCCAATCTTACTCAATGGTTATCATGTAGCAAGTTGTTTGTTGATGTCAAGTGAAAGAATGACCTTACTGAACTCGTCCTTCAAATACATGGTTTGGTTAATGAAATGGAAGGTAATTTAATAGAATTACTTTTCTTATTGAAACCTATCAATCAAACACAGAACTGTCTCGTTAGCAGTGGACATCTGCTCAGACCTACATTTCAGAAAGTAAGTAGTTGATGTAATTTAAATTTCATGATAATATAATTACCTATAGAAGAGTTCTGTTTGAGAATGAAGAATTTCCTTTACGACTAGATTACAGTTAAACACTTGGACGTTTTTGAAGTTAATAACCATTTTGACTATGCAGGTTCATGGGCAGTGCGTTGATTTCGCCAAGTTGTCAGTATGATTGCCGATACTCTTATCTTCGTGCTCCGAATGACCACAGCTGTGCAATATGTACAGTATCACCTATTCGGTGATTCCCGGGAGATCACGAAGAACTAGTAAAAACCCTGTTGGTGGCCGAGTGATTCTCCCATGATCTCCAGGTTATAGGCCCGTCACGAAGTTATCCAGCCACACGACATGCTCTCCTCCCTCTCCCGCGCCGTCTACAATGAATAATAAAATATACCGCCTTAGGTGGAAAACAATTGTCGGTCGTAACTCTTCGCAAGGGCGTTAGCCGTTTGACGGAAGGCGTGGATTTCGCGGCGTCGCTTTCCTTGGAAGGTTTTGAGTTATGTGTACCCCTTCTTCGTACCGGAGGCCCTCCCCTGCAGCTTCTCCACCATCAAGTGCTCATATATTAGTGCCTCTTCCTATTTGTTAATACCTCGTGAAATACGGGTCTACCGGTTCTGGCAAGTTGCTTACCGCGCTACCCGCCCGTCAGAAGGCTGTCTGGGAGGTCGTCATGAAGTATGAGGGCATCTTTAGAAAAGCGTATGTTATGCAAGTCGCAGCAGTGTTATTTATCTCAACACAGTGATCCGTGGACATAGACCAAAGTGGTCATAAGTCAGCACCATAAGCAGGCTACGTGACATCAAAAAAGCTCAAAACTCTTGTCTACCGGTAGATGAACGATATATGTCACTTCCTCATTAATAAGAATGAAAGAAACGTAGTAGCCGAAGTCAAAATTAATCTTTCAAGAATAAGCGGTCTATAAGGTTTGATGAGCCGATGGTGAATAGAGGACCGTTTCTAAGCTTCTCCCATGATTGGGTACTCTATGATCCTGAAGAATAACGGATAAATGTAACGGAGGTGCGAGAGGAGAGACTATTCTCAACGGAAGTCGAGGAAAACCCGTAAAGTCTCCGTGAAGAGAAGCGAAGAGGAGACTGTTGAATGAAAAGTCGATTGTGCCGCGGAGGACAATGGATGAACCTAATGATCCCCTGGCGGAACGCAATAGGCGCGATATTAGAAGGCTCAGGGCAGGGGCAGACTCCAGGCCCATCAGAGACGCGGGGGCCTCTTAAGCGACTTCCTTCCCATGAAGCCGCCTCCCAGCAGTAAAGAAGTCATCCCTTTCCCGGGTGGTTAACTGCTCAGACCACCGTCTGCGATACAGATAGAATATTAATATGGCCTGAAATGACGGAACAAGTCGAGAATAAAAATCGCAAAGGTATAAGCTGCGCTGTCAAGCAGAGCCATAATTGATGTGACAACCGGAGAAAGAGTCAGAGTCTCATTGATAGGAAAAGGTTGACCTTATGAATCAAACCCATTCCAACCTCTTTGGCAGATTCCTGCATAAATTTTTTCAAAACATATGACCATTCTCAGTTATACTAGTTCCAAGACTGGCACCAACGAATGAAATGTATGAATGATGAAGCTGCTAAATAAATAACGAGGTACCAACGTGATTTGTCGATACATCACTCGTAGGTTGCATAAATACGTAAAAATCGGATTGAAGATCCAGACGGACAGTTAGTTATTGTAATGAAATCTTTCATAAATCATCCGAATATGGGAAATGTTAATTGACCCTTCCCGTTACATCTGCATCAAATAGACGCGAGTATGTCTCCGCGGAATTATTTTCGCTTGATGAAACACCTTATGTCTCAGCCACGAGATGAAAAACTCGGAACAATCATCCCGACCTCCCACCGAGCCATTATCGTTCGAATTTATCTCCTCCTCATAAAGGGCAGCACAGAAACCATTAGCAGCTCTCTCCTTATAGGTGGGTGTCCATTAACCCATCACTAATGGTTTTTACGATCTGTTTGCAAATGATTTTACGCTACAATAAAATTCATATCTAATTGCCTCTTGTGTCGTCAAGTTGACGCAAGTCTTGTTTTTTCCCCCTTTTTTTCCTTTTCCTAATGAAGAAATTAGGAAGATTCTCCAACCGAGACGGAAAGAGGATAGGTATTATACACTAAAAATTCGCGATATCCGAAAGATTTCCAGCAGATTAAGAACCCAAATGCATAACAGTAGGCAACGACGAATCGTTATGAAGAGAATTGAAATAGTTCGAAAACACCTTCAAATTTGACGTCAAGTACGTACATCTGAACGCTTTAACACACTCCGTGTGAAGTTTACGCGATTCAGATTTCACTCTCAAGATGAGCAATCATAGCTGATGCTATGATAATCACTTTCCGTACTTATAGGTATTTATTTCTCAATGGAGCAACACTAAAAAAATACTGAATTCACCACATTTTTACCGCAGAAGTGAGAAGTGATAGTTATGAGTTATAGCTAAATACAAATTAAATAATGACATTTTCAAAGCGAATTTTTTCGTATCCAAACCGATGTAACGTTCTTCAGTTCTCACATACTGCCGAAAAATAAAAAAAAACTTGTGTTTTAGAGATTTTTCATGACCACGTGAATGATTATTATGAACTCTGACTGAAACTTGCCTATTTCGTCCTGAGAGGGGAAATATAATAATCTATAGCGACTAAGGAGAGAAGAGGAACTCAGAAGGTTTTCACGCCATTACTGCTCTCGAACGGGGTGTATAGCGAACTTTTAGAAGGCTTTTACTCGGTTAATACATAGCGCAAACTTTAGGCATTACCTCGGCCACCTCGCAAATAACAACTCTTTTCGAACCATCAAAGTTGCACACATTGTTCAACTGTTATTCCGCTCTCGGGAGGGGTCATGGGAAACTCCGTTTTATACTCGTCCGATTATGAAGAGAAAACTTTATAATGGCACGATCATAATAATCTATTATAGAGTTAATGGAAACTCCATGTTGAATTCAGTATTTCAACAATAATTTTAGAATAATAAATAGGGAAACCAAGAAGAAGAATAAGAACTTACCTTGAAATAAAACGTGGAACATTAAATCCAGACATAGGTACACAACCACAGAAAAAGTACAAGTTGGGGAGTAATATACCTTCTTCACATAAAATAATATGAACATACTGTAGAATTCATAAGGTACAACGAAGATGAGTTGGCAGATTTTTTTCAATCATGAATAATGGACTCACACTTACTATAAAACCATAATCCAGGGGTAGTAGGAGAATGTGCTCCAATCCGGCCTATAAAGAGATTGTGGGAAATGGATCGGCATCTGTCCAAACAACATAAAAGATCTCACTAATTAATATACCATTGGAAGTGTCTTATTGTATGGAAAGACAGGTTATCAAGGGGATGTTATTGTTAGAAGTGGAGTAGCGTTTTGGATTACATACGAAGAGGGACGAGGGGTGAATGGTAACAAAAACTTGATGGGGGATCGTAGAGGAGTCCTCTTTTCATTCCTTCTTTTGTTGTTGAGGAAGGACCTGGGCGTAACCCCTGACGTACCTGAAGATCCATTCAGGAGGTAACGGACGTGTGAGGATCCAAGCTGAGAGAACTAGCGCCTGTAGAGGGAGGTCATTATCTAACTCCAGCTACAATGGGCCTGCTAACCAAGGCATGCGAGTGCTCTATGCCAAAGAGGAAAGCCATGCGGGATCGTCGCCCTGTTTATTGGTGGAACCAGGAGATTGCTGACCTGAGGAAGAACTGTTTTCGACTCCGGAGACTAGCTCAAAGAGCCAGGCCGAGGGACTATTATGATTTCCAGCAAAAGACCGAGCAGTACAGGGCAGCAAGACACGCACTAAAAGTGGTTATTGCCAAAAGTAAAGCCCAGAAATGGAAGGATCTGTGTGATGAGGTCGAGAACGACCCCTGGGGACTTGGGTATAAGATTGTGCTGAAGAAACTCAGGGGGATGGACTTAACCTCGACAATGGCACCGGAAGTGAAGGACAGAATTGTGGGGGAATTGTTCCCTGAACACGAGGTTGAAGACCGTCCACCGGTCGAGGTCACCGGTGAGATCCCTCTCTTCACTAAAAACGAGGTGCTGTGTGCAGCAAAATCTATGCGCAACAAAAAGGCTCCAGGTCCAGATAGGATCCCTGAAGAGATACTGAAGATTGTTGTCGATGAACAGCCAGAAATATTGTTGGACATGTATAACGCATGTTTGAAGGAGGGCATCTTCCCGAGTCAGTGGAAAATTGCAAGACTAGTCCTCATTGGAAAAGGGAAAGGTGATCCCAACACTGCGTCAGCACACAGACCTCTGTGTATGCTGGACACTGCAGGGAAGTTGTATGAGAAGATGGTGAGGCTCAGAACGCTGGCTGCGATCGCAGAGGCTGGGGGCTTGTCCCCGAAGCAGTATGGTTTCACAGCGGGAAGATCAACTGTCGATGCAGTCTGTGAGGTGGTCTCTGCAGCCCAGGCTACGCAGACGGGTAACCACCGGAGCAGAGACATCTGCATGGCAGTTACTCTAGATGTAAAGAACGCCTTCAATTCGGCAAAATGGAGTGACATCCTGGCGGCTCTCAGGGACTTTAGCATCCCAGGGTATCTTTACCGGGTCCTTCAGGACTACCTGACAGATCGGTGGTTGGAGTACGACACTGTGGAAGGAACGAGGAGGAAACGAGTCACCTCGGGAGCTGCCCAAGGCTCAGTCCTAGGGCCAGACCTCTGGAATGTCAGCTATGATGGGATCCTTCACATAGAAATGCCAGAAGACGTCTTCCTTGTGGGGTACGCTGATGATATAGTGGCGGTTATGAAGGCTCGAACCACCGAAGCCTTGCAGCTCAAGCTGAATCAGACCATGAGAAGAATACTGGAATGGATGGGATCCCGATCCCTGTCACTGGCTATTCAAAAAACGGAGATTGTCCTTCTAACCCGGAAGAGAATAGACAGAAATATCCAGATGCTTGTCGACGGCCAGAGCATTATCACGTCTGACGTAATAAGGTATCTGGGTGTCATGCTGGATGTGAAACTGAGCTTCTGGGCGCACATATGTAAGGCAGCTGATAGGGCGGCTGCAGTGGTGGGGAGGCTGGGCCGTCTTATGGCTAACATGGGTGGCCCATCCTCCTCCAAACGCAGGCTGCTCATGAGAACAACCGATGCCATCTTGTTGTACGGTGCTGAAGTATGGGCAGACGCTCTGAAGTTTCAAAAATACAGGACGCGTATTGAATCGGTGCAGCGACGTGGTGCACTAAGGATATGCAGCGGCTACAGGACGGTTTCAGCCCCTGCAGTGCAGGTTGTTGCCGGGGTCACACCAATTGACCTACTGGCAGACGAGCGCAGGAGGATCCACCTGAGGAAAGCGGAGAATGCGCCAATGGTGGTTAAGAAGGAAGAACGAGAAGAGACCATGAGGAGGTGGCAAAATAGGTGGAGGTCTGAGAGTCGAGGACGATGGACTGCAAGGCTGATTCATGGTGTCAAGGAATGGACAGAGAGAGTGCACGGGGAAGTGAATTATTATCTTACACAATTCCTTACCGGGCACGGTTATTTTCGGTCCTTCCTGAAAAAGATTGGGCGGACCACGGATTCGCGGTGTCTGTACTGCCAGCAGCAGCGTGACCGCATCACAGACGACGAGCAACAGGATCAAGATGGAGTCGCAGAAGGCCTGGAGATCGAGGAAGACGATGTGTACCACACATTCTTCCAGTGTCCTAGATGGGAGAGAATGCGGAGTAGCCTGATTGACGAAGTCGGTGAACTTCAGCCAGAGACCATCGTTAATAAGATGATGGAGACAAAGGAGAACTGGGATGCCATCAATACCTACGTCATCGCAGTTCTCAAAGAGAAGGAAAGAAATAGGGATTGGGAAGGCCTAACATCATAAACGCCCCATCCCCTATCGAAGCCAAGGAGGAGCCTAAAGACATTAGGCCTCACGAAGAGGAAGCCCAGCAACAGCCGGGCTGAAAAAGGGGCTGTCCCGAAGTAATGCATCAACTGTAGTCCCGGGGCAGTCCAGACAAACAGAGGAGGTTTTAGTGGGTAACCAGTTGCTTATAGCGGCCGGACCCCCACATAAAGGGCGGTGAGACAAACATCCCTCTCCCGCTGTCAACCAATAAACGGTTTCCTCCTCTAAAAAAAAAAAAAAAAAAAAAAAAAAAAAAAAAAAAAAAAAAAAAAAATTATCTAACTCCATAATCATTTTTTCGTCTTATCAGTGTTCACTGCTCACTAGAATCAGATATTTGAGAATCGGCTGACAAAAGAAGGACTTCCAGTAGCAGCAGAGAAAAATAGCTCTTCTACTTTGAGCTCAATATTCAAGTTGATAATTCACAAGTTCAAACTGAGTCATATCGGTGTTAATAATTTATTCTGCAAATGACTGAAACAATCTGGGATGAGGAAAGAAACCCGTGTGTTTGAAATTTACACTTTAGTTCCCTAGGAATGACGCCACCATCAAAGTCGATTATTCACTCAGAGCTTATGAATAGACAATTTGCGGAAACTGAACGTATGAAGATATTTTCTAGTTATAATACCAGCGAAGCTATCCTGGATGTACTGTTTTCTCGAAAGATATCTTCTTGATGAAGAGCAGCCCATATTAAATACTTCAGGAGTTATACATGGGACAAAACACGAACCACGAAGCTGAGAAGATAACTGATCTATCAGCTCATCAGGAAACTGGCTATTAAAAGACACGACTAGGATAATCATCAGCTGTAATTGGTTTATTTAAGTTTCCAGCGATGAAAATAAGTCGTTTTACTTCACATTTGAAAATCTATTGGTTGGAAGTATAGCTATTTTGAATTTTTCATCCTTTGCCTTCACGCAACTTCCAAGTCACAAGCCGAAATCATGAGGAGCATTGAGGGAGGCCTTTACGCAAGGGCTGACACCACCTTCATTAGCCAAAGTAGCCCTTCGTTATTGCCAACGGAGAATCTCCTCCCAGTAATTGATTAAAATCGATTCTCCGTTTAGCTAGCTAACTTTGGACAGCGGTTTCCAGCCGATAAGCCAAACTTGACGTTCCCAACTTGCATACATTTCCTCAATTTTATGAGCCCAATAAAAACATACAACTCTAATTGCTCATTAAAGTCAATCCATGTAGCGAAAGTTATATTGTTATATATTGTTATATTGTTATATTGTTGTGCGAAAGTTATTAAAATATCAGCTATTCACTTTTAGAACTCAACTCTCAAAGAATAAAACAGTGACTCATTCTAACTTCAAATTTCCTTTTAGTTGACCACGAATTCGCAGAAAATTTAAATTGAATGCTTCTAGAGAATCTGGTTGATTTTAATGATAGAAGCCATCAATTCTCTCGTGTGTATTTGACCAGACACCATCAGATATAGTAAAAGAACAGGACAATCAAACAATAGAACAGTATAAAATAAGATTAAATAATAAATCAATATTGCCACCAAATGAACTTTTTGATCAAAATTATTAAATGGATGGATGTAATCAATAATCAATAATAATGTTGCTTGCTGGATCCAATGCAACGATCCATAGTGATACTGACCATTACCAAAATAATCTATGTACGTCATAATTTTCTTGATAATAATAGAAGGATATACTTTAAAAGAAAATTGTTGTTTTGCGAGGAATTACTGTCGGACTTGTGTCCATATATTAAGGCCTTATCATAGTAAACTGTAATTAAACTACAACATACGAACCGATGTTGGGGTTCATTTTCCCTCTTCAGTGATTTGTAGTACATAAAACGGAAGATACTGCCCTCCAGATTTGTCTTTATCAAGTTTATTTCTGAGCCACCCTTCCTAGATTTAGTGACTCACAACTCTCAAGAGATGAAGGGGCGACTAGATAGATTTCCGGATTGAATTTGTATTCATATTCTCCTATCTTATTATAGCTCTCGTAATCCGAGTTTGAATACTACTTTTGCTCGGGATGTAATTCTTTTCAATTTAAACTTCCCACATCTAAATTATGGATTCAATAAAGTCATAGGATTTGCACGGAGATGTACATGAAAGAAAATAACATTCTAACCGCACCCCATTACGCCTCATATTACAAGAAAAATTGAATTGAGAGGAGTGTAATAGAAATGAGAACTATACAAAATTAGTTTGGTACTCCACCAATTCCCGTGAGACATTGAAGCTACCATACTAAAACCCGTATTTCAAGTTGGGTGGGCAGTAGGTATAGCTCCCTCAAATATATAACACAGATGAATGGAATTTTCTGTCGTAAAAATGAATATGTTATCTGGTATTTAAAGAGCAGTCTCATATTAAGTAATTATCAGTGAGGATGCTATACTGCTCAACCAACATGAGGGATAAACTACTATTCTCCATTGTGTCAGTTTCAAGGATGTTGTCATCCCGCTCTCTGCCCACTGATTCGAGGATAATCCGCATTGGCAGTCAATATGAATTTTATGGGATCGAGAGTCTGTCCGCCCTCAGTGATCGGCTTTTCGACTCGTTCCTATAACTTTTTAACATACAATGGTATCACCGATTCATGTCTCGGGGAGGAAGTCAGTTATCTTCGGCCGAGAGTTGAAAAGTTGTTTTCTTCCACATCTAGAGGTCTCCAACTTGATTTTACACCCCACACATTCAAATCATCAACATAATAATTGCTTTCATCACTGACATTAGGAAATACTATGGAATGACGAATTCAAGAAGAAGATAACTTCACATCAAAGATGAGTTTCTCATAGGTTGGAAATTTTGTGGCTAAAAGAAGATGATTCTAGTAATGCAAGAAAGAAATGTAAAAGGCATCAACGTGGACGTACAACCTAAGCGTTCAGCTGAATATACGAATGTGAAAAACTGAAGTCAATAGAAGATATTATAATATACTTAGTTCGATGAGGGTGATAGTATCACCCTCATCGAACTAAGTTCAAAATGAATAGCTCTGGTCAACGAAGTCATATTAGTTCCAGATATAGTTTCTAAGCAATTAATTTTTTTGTTGAATATGAAAAGTATAAAATGAAAGAAAATCTCCGCTTTTCACCAAAATATCACACATATAATTAGAACATCCTACAGCAGCTGCATGAATATAGTATTATAATAGGTATAATAATATACACTCACGATAACACAAGCAATTGATCATAGGTAACACGCACCTGCAACAAAAAAGCATACATTTAGGTTGATATAGCCACTTAGTATAGGGAAACAATGACTAAAAACTACATTTTTATGTGAACTCAAAATCTCGTTGGAGGAAAACATGATCCGACGCAAAATTCCAAGGAGAAGGCTCCAAAACTTCGAACTAAATTTTACCTTTTTATGTTTCAAAAATTAGCAAAACACATCCAGTTCTATTCCACTGATGGGAAAACTGAGGCTTTCAATTGGGGATTGTCACTTGTCGTGACCTAGAATCGATCTAACTATTCTAAAAAGCCTTTGTACTTGATTACTCAGTGACCTACCACCTACCAATAGGATAGGAGGCTTCTCCTGCCTATCTCATCCCTAGGTCCCGTTCTTACCGTTTACTTCTTTTCCTAATCCTCGAATATATGCTTGAAATTTTGGAACAGGCCTTTACCTCTGGAACACTCCCTTTAATTCCTTGTGATAAGCACCAGTACCTCCACGAAGAGCACCTTCATGTACCAAGTCCACCAATGTACATAGAATGGTTTCCGTAAATTGTATTTTTGTTGTATTGTTTGTTTTTGTAATCTGTAATCATTCTACAATGATTACAGATTATTCAATTCTAGAAAAAAAATTTCTGTGTAAAATATTAAACCCCAATACATTTTTTTTAAATATTGTTGACAAAATATTAAATAATTTAGGATGGTCACATGAATTTCATCATCTCCCAAGTTTATCAAGATCGTTGAATTGACGACGCTAAAATTAATCAATTCTCAATCAGTACATTGAATTCACGATCGATTTATAGAAATTGATACGTTAACGGTTTTCGAAACGAAAGGTCCACCACCTGTCGATAATTCGAAAGCCCGGTCAGGTATGGAGATGAGCGTCTTGAGGACAACTAAGGCGCGGGGCGGCACCCAAGAAGCTGTTCAATCTACCTTTCGATACATATTCATAAAAATTATTCAGTTAACAACTCAGTCGGATTGATGGCAACGAGGTCGAAACGTCAATTCCACACATTGAACGCCCCTTTGCCCTTATAAGGACAGCGATGAAACGATTTCGTGTACCGTTTCGGAGTAAACTACATCACCAAAAAAGGATTTGAACAGCGGGAGGTGGGATTGATAACAATGGAAGGTTAGGACAGTTCTTAGTATTATTCGACCAAATTAATTACAAACTGTCAATTGAGAAAAGAAAGATATTTCAACAGTATGCGCAGTTTTGAATTCATTTCACTTGTGCATGGAGAATTAACAAAACACCCAAAAAATTGACTGGACTAAGGGAAGGGCCAGGAGAAGAATGAAGAGATGATATTTGGGTATGAGTATGAGATGGAATCGACAAACGCTTAAAATATTTTTTACTACGTTCATCTCTAGTACGACCATTGTCGTAATAAGTGCCTACATCTTGAACAATTTTCACTACAAAAATAGACATATTTATCATACATAAAATTCTTCGGGCACCTTGGCGGCCAAAAAACTTGGATAAATCTGTCACTGACCAAACAAATCGGAAGTGGCAAAAAATCACAAACAAAACAATCAGTTTTTTTCTATTCCGTGAGTCATTGAAAGGAAGAGGTGGACAAGAGTAAATCTGAAAAAAACCAAGAGAGAGAAAGTTTGTCTCTTATCGAACAGTGGACAAAACCCCACTTCTCATTCAAAACGGGTGGCACAAAAAGTGCGTACCGCCGAGGGAGCAGCAGCTGTTAACACGAGATTGAAATATCAACCTCAGCTTCCACGGTCGGCCAGAAAAAAGTGGGGATTCCTACGCCAGAGAGATAAACCCTCTCTTGGAACGAGGACTACAAGCCAACAATGTTTGTTTAGAAGAAAAACCACAGAAGCAAACAACAAGAGAATGAATGGGCATTCATTAAAATACGAGGTATGATCCAGAGACTGCAGGATATATGGGTTTGCAGGGCGGAAGGGCCGAAGCCCCATGTCTCGGGTGTAGTAAAAAGAGGTATAAAAAGAAGAACGAAAACATCGTTTGGATTGGATAGGAATTAGGCGATTGGAAATCGATGAGAAAATCCAGAGGGAATTTGTCATGAATACCTTCAATATGATGATTCTTTGTGTTTTAAAAAAAATACCTAGTTCATATTGCATGAAATCCAGCTGTCAATAATCAGACTCGTGTCCCTTCGACTGAGAGGCACGAGGAAGACTATCCGATCCCTGGGTCTGGAGGACGGTGCAGGAGTACTCCAGATGGAAGAGTGAAGCAAAAACAAAGAAACAACGATCGAAATTCTATCTTATTCCACCAAAGGGTACTTCAGGCTGCATGAAAAGCGCGCCACGAAATTGATAAAAATAAATTTGGTTTGGAAATTAGAAAAAAAAACTAAAACGGGTTTTGTTCATGAGAATAATAAGTTAATGCTCGGCATTTCTAAAAAAAGCATTTCTAACATTCTCATCATAGCGCATGCGCGTCTCATAGGGGATATTCCGTACTCCCTGAATATCTAGTTCGAGAGCTCCAGACGAAGGGAAAGGTTAGAGACCATGAATGAATGACCTGACAAGGATGACAATCAATGACTGGAGGATTCAGAGATAAGAAACAAAGATGTATTACTCATAAAGTTCAAATTCATATCTGTCTTGCCTCTTTTTCTGACATCAAAATATATTTATGTAGAAGCAAGATTAATACTATCCAGTGTTACAGATGCGAAACCCATTCCAAGGTTTTTTGGGACACAAAACCTTGGATAATCATATGAGGGCTGATCCCATTGTATAGATCATCAAGAGATAAAAACCCAAGCCTCTGGGCTTTGCTCCTGACCTGGCATCTGGTTCTCGAATCAAGAGTGACAAAATTGTCTGAGGGTGCTAATCAGGAACCACATATTTTTGAACAAATTTGACGATAAGCAGGTATTAGACTCCAGTATGGAATATGCTACATACATTGATTCCGAGGTGCAACCTCATTTTTTAGACAACTACCCAGTCAAATCTACAGTAAATATAATAATAGTGTGAGTGAGAGATACATACACAGGTGGAATCGTCAGTAATTAGGCGGTATTCAGTATTCAATGTCTGCCTCGACGAAAACGCCCGACACTAAATCTCTTAAGACGAGCAGTCGGATTGTGGAGACTTCAAATGTAATTTACGCATTGAGGTAGGAATGCGCCAGGAGATCAAGGTCCTCCCAGCGGCAGGTTGCCTCATTTCTCACTGCGCCTACGCCTTTAGCACATTCATCACGCGATCAGGGGAGAGCAGCTTCCTCGCATCGATTTCCCTCGGCAAATAATTAAACAAGAGTGAGGGATCGCCACTCTCTCAACCACTTCGTGACCATTAGCAGTGCTTCAGTGATTTTTTGACGCCTATTGGTTTCTCAGGATATCTGAACTATTGAGACAACCGAAAAACTTAAATTTTAAATTTACAACTAACCATCTATAGATTGTAATATAGTCCTCCATATTATTGGACCACATCTAGGAATATTTGAGGCACTTAGTTGGTTAGGATTGGGAATTTTGATTCTTCTGGTACTGATTGACCACATTTTTGTGTGATGAATTAATTTTCGAGTCAATAGCCTTATTTAGGAGATTGATCCTATCTATTGTATAAATTGAGGACCACTGAATAGTCCTCAACGATTATTCTACCGGTCATTTGTTCCGCTCTACCCGATCAGTACTACGTTAACGTCCACCTTCCCTTCCCCTTCATATTTACCTTCCTCACCACCCCAAAAGGATAACATCGTAGTAACCTTCCCTGTCACCTCTGACTTCAAAGCCTCCACCAATTACCCGCCTCCGTCACCACTGAACCGTCAATTGAGAGACGCCTTATTAGGAGCGACAGATGACGATTATGTGCTGAAAGAGGGGTGATACAAGGAATTACCTACTCGTAACATGAGAAAAATTTCATTTTGTTAGAGAACATATTGTTTCAATCAAAAACGAAATAAAAGATTCGAAACTAAGCACTCAATAGGGTGTGCGCATGGGTCGGAAAAACTGTTTATTGTTATTTTTAATCTAAACTAGACCTCATTCTGAGGATTTTGATACCATCGCTACCTTCTAGCGTAAGAAGACCTTTTTCTATGATTTTTCAAAGTTTTGAATGTTTATGAAATCACATTGAGCTGGCGGGAGGGGCGCGTGACGTCATAAACATTCGAAACTTTGAAAAATCGTAGAAAAAGATGTATTAATCCAAAAAGAGAACGGCTGGTGTCAAAATTCTTAGAATGAGGTCTACTTTAGATTAAAAATTTAAAAAAAAATCAGGCGCACCCCCCATTATTTGATAAAACCACTTATCTTTCAACTCTTCATCTCTGCTTCTGTAAGGAATATTAAAGCACAATCCAAGCTACCACTCACGTCAGTTCCGATTTTTATCCAATCAGCTCAATTATTCCAATCAAAAATGATTAGTAATGATATATGTTCACTGATCTCCACTAATCCCCAATGCAACCGCAGAGTGAAATGAAGGAATCAACTTATACTTTTTACATGTTGATTGACCATGACGTATGAGGGCGCATCATTTGTCTGGGATGAATTTTTAATTCGTGATGCCACGCCTCACAATGCATGTCTAGATTGATGAGAACAACAAGCTTGTTTCTTTTTTTCGACAACCGGCATCATCCGGGTTAAATAAGATTTTTACGTCTACCAGCATGCGAAGGGAAAACGAACACTTTATGAATGGAGATTTCCATAACAGAAGCCCCCAGATATGCCCTAACCATTATGTTGAGGCTCGGAGCCACTATAATGGGCAAGAACTATGGCGGAGTTGTAAACAGGATTCATTACAAGGGCGTAACCATGGGGTGCACTTAATGCTTTTGCGTTTTGTGAGCGAAGCTGATAATCGTATGTGAAAATGGTGGGCCGTCTCGGCGGGGGTGCTGAACAGCTAATACCAGAGTGTTTGTTGTTCCCGACGGTACCGGTGTTGAGTTTTAACGATTCGAACTGGCGAGTGCAACTCCAACACGCTTCTATGGAAGTTTAAGACGATTTTGAGCACCGAGGGACTTATCCGTGTACCCATGCATCTTTTAATACCGCACACATCATCATGAATCAGAAGGAAGTCAGGGAATCCTACCACGTGTCGCAGAATTATTCATCCATTTCCGATCCGGCTTATTATCGATCCGACGCCCATTCATAAATAATAAATTCTTGTCTTGCTGTATAGTTTCCAGTCCATCCTCAAGTCGAGTACACTTCCAAGAAATTCTTATTGACTGGGCAATTTTCCCACTATCAAACCCGATTCTCCAAGTTCTTTCTTGAGTTATTATTTTCGGCGAATCGCCTTTTTCTTCTGGTTATTCCAGTTTTGAAACAACCAAAAGGAACATTCCACGGAATCGAAAGTTGGACTTCGACAAGTTGTTTGAGTCTCTAAAGCTCTCCCATAAGAATAAACGGAGAGAAAATTACTCAAACACCCCGAGAAAAGTTTTCTAATCTCGTTTTCGCACGACATCCCCCCCACGAAAGAATTCTAATTTAGTATAATTATTTTCTTCGGGTTTCTCAAATAGTTTTAATCGGCGAAATTCGCGGGATCGCCAAGTAGAAAAGAGTTCAAAGATTCAAGTGAACAGATAGTATGTAGCGATTTATTTTTACTTTCGTTAGAAGTTAACTTGATACGACACTTCGTGCTTGAAAACTTTGGAAAAATACCTTGATTATTCATCTGTTTAGGAACCATAAATTATTGAGGTAAAATCTTAATAGTTGTGACACTGTGAATTTTGAGTTTCAAACCTTTATTAGTTTGAGCTGCATGATGGACAGACCACTAAAAGAACAATTTGGTTATTCAAACATCGAAATATTCCGTTTTTACCTCCCGCACCTAACCAGAATAGAGGTAAGGAATTTATTAATTAAAGAAATTATGAAGAATTCCAAATTGTCCAACCCGATGGAGCTCAAAGAACAATCAATTCTGTTAGTATAGAATACCATTATGATCCCTTTTCCCACAATTTACACAAATTTAAATCACTTTTTTGCACGGATAGAAGCAGTATTATTTGTTAATTTGTTACTTTTTTCAATCGCTTCCTATATGAAATAGATTTAGTTTGTTGAAGGCATATTATGGATATTAGTTATTGTTATAACGTTGTTTTGTTGTTCTGTACTCCTACTGTAGTCATATTGTGGTTGTTGTGGAGAAGGAAGCAGATAGAACTTACTTATCTCTTATCATTTACGTTTAATTTGGCTAGCGCTCTCGGGGCGAGCTGTGACCCCTTTCTCAAGCCTACAATAAGAAACAATTTATTCGAAGACTAAAAATAATGAACCACTAATGTAATATAATGAATCACTAATGTAATATAATCACGGTTAGTAGAACCAACCAGTCAAAAAATATATTGTTGAATATTTGTTTACTTAATAATTATTTTTCGTTATTAAAAACGATTAAAAATGAGTAATCAAAACTATACCTATTCGTCATTTAAACAAAAATTAAAAAATAAGCAACCAAGAACTAAACAATACATACAACTAACTCACAGACAAACATTAAAGAATAGAAAGAAAACAAACACGTACCTACCTCGTTAACACGTACTCGTACCTATGTTCAATCTTCAATCATACCCACTCTATCTTCCATCCCTCAACAGTCACCAATCCCACAACTCCGCCAATCCTCCTTTATGGAAAGACCATTAGGTAATAAATTTTACTCACAATTTTGAAGAAAAAAAATTTACAAACTGAAACATACGAAAAACATGAAGAAAATATATCAAAAACCTACCTTTGTTCATTTCCATTACAAATTAAACGTGAATGATAAAGGATAAGTACGTCCTATCTGCTTCCTTCTCCACAACAACCAAAATGTTGTTTTATGAGTTGACCTGTTTGCGATTAAAATTATATATTATATGTTATTGGGCATGATTGTCCGAGTATTCAATATATAAATAAATAAATTGTGCCTTTCTTTTCACACATACAAAGATGATAATTTTTGTAATAAATTTAAGGAATTAATCATAATTTCAGAATTTTTGTGAAAATCGTAACTCGTGTTTTTTTTAATAGATATTTAACCATTTTGGAATGATTGAGTTTTGAATTTTTTTTCGAAAGTTGAAATAGCCCTTTATTCTTGTATGGAAAGAAGTCGGGAACAACACACTGTTTTCCATTCTTTCGAAACTCAAATTCCTTTGCCTACGTAAACTATTATATGTTTCTGAAACTAACATAGAGTGTTACCCTTTCGCCTTTTCGATTATTTAAAAACTAATTATAACATCTACCATAGTGCCAGGATGCGCAAAACAGATTCATCATAATTAATTTCGTATTAGTTCTTCGCATTAATCAATCAAAAAGACCTGGCATCATGTATCTGATTCAGAGATAATTACAACAGATAATTTATTACAACAAACAAAAGAACCATCACTTCGTTATCCTAACGGCATGGGAATTTTATTAGTTGAATGGCTTACATATCGAATTTCATTTCGATTATGTTAGCTCCGGTTACAGTCATGTCAATGCAGATGATTAATGAGAAACGACGCCTCTCGGACTTTAATAGTTTAGAAATTATTGTACGCTTTAATTACTTTACAAACGCCTTATCTTCTTGTAACGAGGGGACACTGCGCGTTTCGATCAGTGCCCCTACTGAATCATCACGGCTGGTTATGCTCAGACGCCCCGGTATAGATTTTCGCTGATAGGCCTCGAGAGGGGATCCGATCTCTAAAATAACAGTGTCGTCAGGGAGGGTTACTCAGTTAGGATTATAAATCAATTAAGGTAATTACTGAGTGCATCCGGAGGGTCTGATGCGGATCTATCAGATGACGCTCGGGAGTTGCCAACCCAGGGCCTCGTGCCGCGACTTTCATGCCTACTCAATTTGCAATGTTCAAGATTGGTGATCCTAATAGCTGCGTAGTAACAATGGAAAATAATCCTTCGTGGATGTTTAACAACCTTTTGAATGTTTTTGCCAAACCTACCTATGATGAAATCAAAAGAAATTCATAAGTATACATTTTTATGGCACCATTAAGTCCTACCGGTGAAATTTCTGTCGAAATTAATTTGTTAAATAATAGAAGGAAACTGTAAAAGTGAAAAGTTACCTATATACGCTTGTTGTATGGCTTACCTGTGTATGGCTATCAAACCGGGGATCTTTTAGTCTGGAAACCATATAAATTTGAACCCGCACAAACCCTGAACATTTCATCAAAATCGAAATGCACTTGGTATTGCTTTCTCCGTTACAAGGATTTTACGTCTGCGCCTCCACCCTCCCCACCCAGAATGTGTTGGTCTAGACTGAACAATTTTATTAACCTCGATCTTCGGAATCTTTTTTCCACGAACGGAAACATTTTACTTTTATTTTGTTGTGAATGAAGAAAATGGCGGACAAGCCTCACTTCAGTGGAAAATTATATTTATAACCCTTCGTATAAAACTTTATTAGAGTTTATCATAGCAGTGCAGCAATTGTACGAGTTTTACACTCGGCGATTGAAGTATATGGTAACAACATCATGTAAGCCACGAGGTTTTCGTACCGTGTTCGTAGAGGTTTTTCACTGAAGCCATCCAATCCTCAGTATGCCCATAAATTTTTTCTGAGACTGATGTACAAGCAGCTAGCTGTGTTCACAGATACAACCTTCTTCTATCGTTGCCAATAAACCTTCTCCGAGCTATGTTGACGACGATGGAGGAAAAAAGTGAACAAGGTCCTATCAGACTCTACGTGGTAACGGTCTAGATTCACATTTGCGACACGTCGATATGTTGATGGGTGATCAATTTTTTTGAGGGTGATAAAAATTCTTCATACGTGCCGACTCGTATCCCCGGTACCTTGGTAGCACGAAATGTACCAGATAAGACACGATACTCCTAGTCAGCAATTAACCTGCTTGCAAACAACGATATCCGGATCATGGGACATCCCAACTAGTCAGTGACTTTTCAGCTGACAGATGTCAAGTCTGAGAATCTAAGGAGAATTAAATCCAGGGATTTTGACCCTCTGTTTTATCAGAATTTATGGGTGTATTCAATTGAAAAAATATTTAATTTCTCCTACTTAACAACAAAAATTGATTGCTATAACCAGATTCTCATTTAGAATGCCAAGGAAGTACTGCGTAACTATTTTTGAAATTAAATCGTCAATTTCGATATAGGTCCGTACCTACTATATTACTGTATTTTCGTTTCAAAGTTTACCAAGGTATAGGAAGAATTGTTTCAGGAAAATAATTAATATAAAAAAAAACTTCCCAATCCCAATTTACGTTTTGGACGACCTTGAACTTTGGACCCGTCATGAACAAGTTTTTTGTTTGTCTGTTATCCAAAAATAAAATCTGTGTGCCAATGTATCTGCAAATGTGCAAACATGAAATTCTTGTTACAAGCATAACTTCGATATTTCGATTCAACGCCCACTGACTGTGAGGGTCGGACCGTAGATGGTTCCTTATCATTGTCATCGTCATAGGATCATCGGTAGCGCATGTGCAGAAGTGAAATCCCGCACTCATGACAAAAAAAAAAAAATCTAAAATCTTATTGTTTGAATTGTCTATCCGAGTGATACCGATTCATTTAGGGTTCATGAATTTTATTCACTGGTAGGTCGGATTTTCAAACAAACACACTAAAACAACTTTTTTTCTGGATTCTGCTAAAAGTGTTATAACTCTACTGACGCAGGTTACAACAATTTATTGTTTTCCGTAAATGCCAAAGAAAGAAAAAGTGAGAACGGGGTCGTAACTATCTTACTAACAACCGTAAAATTAGAAAGTATGGTGTGAAACAAGTAAAAGGACCTTAGCATCAATAAAAACACACTAACATTTTCCAGAAAGGGTGAATATTTCCTACAGTCAAAGCGCAGACAGCGATTCCATTTTCAACACTAGCTACACTCCGTAATTTAGCGACATAAATGAAACATGGAATTCACAAAGAGAAACCAGGAGTATTCTCAAACCTGAACGTGGATTTTACGATCAACTCATCAAGGAGCCAAGTGGGAGCCTGACAGACTAAGTCGTCTATATGAACCACGACTCTCGAGGGCATTGTCTCAACAGATCTGCAAGGACATAGTCGTAAACCAAGGGCCGCTGGAGTCTCTCTCATAGCTTCGAGTCTTTATGAGGTGGTGCCCCGTTAATCATGAGAGTCGTTAATTGAAACCGTGGCTCTAGGTCTGAGAAGGGACGATCCACCATGGTTGGGGACCGGAAGGAGCCGAAAGCTAAATGGACTTCCAAAGGTCAGGATGCGGTTCGACGCCTTCTCAACCTGCTCTTGATTCGACTCCGGTGTTTGCTTCATTAACCTTTTCCATGAGCGAGAATTATTAGGCCACCTGAGCAACGTGGGGGTTTGTGAGCCGTGAACGAGCTCCTGTCAGCTTAGATGTCGAACCTCGAACTTCCCTAGGGCCCAATGATAACCTTAAACAGGAGCGAAGAGCGAATAGTTCTTCAGATAATTATTGCATTATGCCTCTTCCCAGGAAGGATTTAACGATTTATGAAACAAGTAATGGGGTGAGACGTGGGAGAAAAAACTAGAAGTAATGATTAGTCTCTATGCGTTTGTGAGATGAGCACGAAATTACGCCATACTCTCTTAGCTTTGCGGTCTTACTAAGCGTTTGGAAAACAAAAATAGAAGTACAACCGTTAAGAAGTGTTTGCAAAAAGAAAGTTAGGAAGCAAAATCTACAATATTATTCCAACATGATGAAATACTCAATCGTACGAATAATCCAGTTAGTGAAATTGAGGGCAAAGTCACACAGCAGTTGATCCAGAATGTGTCGTTATGTATTTGTAGAATACTCAGAATACAAATTGAGCTTTATTAAACGAAAATTTGTTAGTAATGAACAAATGTAAAATTGGGAATTGTAGTTCATAAAACGTTACTAAGTATCAGTAGATAAATAATGGAGGAACATAACATCCCCCCCTTTTATTCCAGTACGCCAGGGTTTTTTGGTGGTGGGCGGTCTTGCAGTGGTTGCGGTGATGGTGGTTTTATCGCATTAGAAGGCTTTTGGAAGTTCCCAGAGGCAGAGTGTCTTGGAAACATTCCTGTGAATCGGGCGCTGCTTCAGTATCGTGGCAAAGATTGAGGGTGGGAGTAGGCACTAGTGCTGTTCCGAGATTTTGGTGAGAGCTGGGAGTAAGATTCACAATCAGTTCTTACGGTTCTTCTTGCAAAGTTGTATCTCTTGGAGCATGAAGGACGAAACGATACCGTCGTCTCTCTACCATCCTGCAAACGTACCACTCAGTTCTACTTCATCTACTAAATGGTCATACTTGCTCCTACGTTGGTGCCTACGCACCGACTAGTCCTGAAGTTGTCAACCAGCCTGAGAGCAAAGTTCGATTTGCGCTTCTCCTTGAGTGATGAAACATTAGTTCAAGAGGTGTGGCATTAGTCGACTTTCACAGGAGCGATCGGATTGCATTAAGAGCTGTGGGAATCACGGATTCCCATTGTCGAGTCTCGAGGCCCTTTGACCCTTTGGAATCGTCCTCCAGATGATTTCATTGTATCGTTCCACAATACAATTGTAGTATACACCTACCATTCCGTGTAATACGTATGCATATTAGAATAGAGCGATGAGCAGTAAAATGTAAAGAATGCATCACATGGCGGTGTTCGGAGTTGATGTAGAAGACTCAAAATGAGCTGGGACACACCCCACCAAACCTAACCAAACCAGTAACTCTTTTACCTCCGGTTCCTCTCTTAGTTGTTGTCTTTTTATTAATAATACAACGGAAACTTTACCACAGGAGTCTGAAACTGCGGCTTTTGGGGGGTTATGGAGGAAGGGAAACTGCCCTTGGTAGGTAGGTAGGTAACTTACAAGGCGGTTGGTGGGGGAGAATTACTCCCAAGAAGGGTCTTTGTTACGTGTGCCTGGTCGATAGGCCTTAAGTCACTGGCAGTGTTCCACCTTTCCAGACTTTACCCTCTCCAACGCACCCGAGAAACATCCCCCCACCTCCGTCATCGTATTTTTTCCTCTTTACCTACCGCCAATTGTCTCCTTCCCGAAGGCGCCTTTTAACCGGCAAGGGATCGAAAATCAATTTGATTGCCGAAAATCTTCACCCTTTGTCTCTATTATGCAGAACTTACTGCCTCTTTCCTTTCGATTAAATGTAATGAGTCTAATATGCGGGGTCAATCCATCCTCTAACAACATCCTCTCCTACCCCCAATGCTTTTATCAAACGTTCTAGGTATACTTTCTTGATCTCCTAACATGTAGTTTATTCTTTTTACCTTTTTAATTTTCAGCTCCCATCTCTCCTAGCTAGAATGAACTATTATCAGCTTATTGCCAAATAAGCTCCTCCCAGCAGCAAACTAACATCTTCAAATTTCTTGTTTTGTGGATCAATTTTCATCGACGATAACTACTAATATTCATTTTGTACAGGTGAATGTGAGTGGAGTTTCCTAACAAATCCTACAGAGCCTCAGTTTCATACACCCTTCCCTACTCGAAGTCGTACAACGCTTAGCTCTAGCGACCATCCGATTCATCAATTTCTGCACTGTACACTACAGAATGCAGATACTTTCAGTTTTCAGTGTCCCGTCAGGAGTTTTTTCACACTCAACTCCCCACACATCTACAAGAGCGTAGATCTGAGTATCAGAAACCACACTCTTTCAAGGGCATTCCAGCAGTTGTGTTCACTATTGACGATACCAAGTTTCTACCGTGGCTCTTGGGGATTCGATAACAACCGGTTGTACTCCATTTTAGTCATTGGGATTACTGTCTTCCTGTCCGGGATATTCCCTTGCTATTCTCGAGCTTCCAAAGTAGGAAGTGAGCTCACTTTACCCGTATCTTTTTTTTTGGAAAGTAGAAAGGAATTGCGATTTCATTCAACGCTCGGCGAATAAAACAACCCCGAATCAGTATCCTATGTATCGTCGCACATAAATTCGTCAGGATAAACGCTGGACGCTCAAATTCATTCCTCCCATTATCGATACCAGCGTCCTCCCACGCCGAAGATCGCTATCTAGGGTCGAGGGGCTTCGCGGAATGGCGAAAAAATAGACAAAAATCGTCCCTCGTCGTACTTTCTGATGATTTACGTTAATCACCGCTCTGGAACCAATTAGCATATCATTGCGGATAGGAATTAAACGGGGCTCCAGTAAACAGCGTCGGTTTGTAATTACAAAGGAAATATATCGCCGAGATAATTGTTTCCATCGCTGTTGTCTGCAGACAACCATCGGGCGAGGATAACCACCAGCTGCGTGGACCAGCTCACTTCTTTATAGCAGATTGTGAGGCCTTTTCTTGCCTCAACCAAGTTTGTAATTAACTTATTAGTAATTTGATACCGAGACCCAACGAAACGTCAAATTTTCTTTTTTTTTTCTTTCGTCGAGCTCACGAAGGAGAACACAGAAACATCTGGGAAGTAAGAATTGAATAGGAGTAATCCGAACAAACAACTTACGGGCACAAGCACTTCTAAGAATAACACTGGCGCTGAAATGTATTCAGATGAGAAAATGTATCAGATAATAAATAAAAGGCGAGCGATTTCAACAAACTCTCACTCAAGAAATTTGATTTTGAAATATTAAAAAATAGTAGGTGGTGAGAGTCTACAGGTTCCGGGGGTGTAGCGATAAAAACAACAATCAAGAACTTGTTTGGTTTTCCAGTGAAATAACGTGGTACAGTACATTATCCCAATTCTATTCACATGAAAAAATAATGAGGATTACTACTAATTCCATTTTTGTACAGGTAGCTCAAGTATTACGATTCTCCATACACCCCTGCCACAAAACAGCTAGGTAGTTTTCAAAAAAAGGTTTTGTTCTAAAACTTTTTCGAATTTCCAATAGAGCACGAGTGTACACAGGAGCTGCGCCTATAATATTCTATCTGTAATGGCTTCAATCATGGAGCTACATTGAAGGGACCGGTTTCTGGCAGGATTCAAAGGAAAGTAAGTAGTAGGTTTCGTTAGAGGATGTTTCCATGGAGAGAACATTGTGTAACGAAAGAATCAGAAGTTAGAAAAGAGCGAAAGGGGAGCGTTTAAAATTTAAGCAATTTTAATTTAAAATTTAAATTTTAAATTTAAATTATTTAAACAATTTTAAAATTTAAAATTTAATGACATTTAATGTCATTGGTAATTGAGCATATTTGTGCAATGCCCATAACGATTACGAGAGAAGTGCAGGCAGATCTTTGGTGTGAACTCATCTCCACATGGTACCTACTTCTCAAGGATCGTTAGTGATGGCTTCCATCTCCTTTCCATGCAACTGCACGTCAAAGTTGCTGTCTAAAGTAATCTGAATCCACATTACGGAAATATTTGAAATAACAGCCGAATCATTCGTCTGATTGAAGACATTGCCGGAAAAGTTTGAGTCACATACTCCCGGTTTTTCAATCTGAGCCTTTTGAAACCCTTTCTGACTGTCACCCCCATTCTCTTCTTATCACGACTCTTGGGAGCAGAAAAGCACAAAAAGTACGTCAACCGTAGGAATGTCACCGCAACTCCCCTATTTAGGAGCCTCTTGACGTCTTCTGCCAGACGTTCGCCTCATCCCCCCAATCCTGGTTTTACGTCAAATTCCTATACACGGAACAACGCTCACAATCGTTGTTCCATCCCCCGTTGTGAAGGGAAAAACATCCTTTTGGGGGAGCCTTTCGCTCATCTCCCTTACGAAAAACGAGGGTGTGCGGCCGTTTTCATGGGGTTGACCTTCCTCGGCGATAATGGAGGCGATCAACCGGACTAACTTCTTTGTTCCAGCGCTGTTCGCTTTTGAAACGCTGTCAAGAAGCGCGTCAATTGGGTTGAGCTTTGCCTTTAACTCTTTCCTATCTGTTGGGTGATGCTTCGGTGAATCCTGACTTTCCTGGAGAGGGATGGAGATGGGAAATAATAGGAATTCCTAACATGGTTGTCAATGATTTGTCCCTTTTGTGTTACTTCCATAGCCCTATTTTCAAGTTCAGGAAGAAAAATAAGGAAGTTCTAGGGACAACTGGGGAGGATTCGTGAAGTTGGTTTGATGGAATATCATTATGATGTTCACCTTATAAAAAGTCTCTCATGTATGATAACAGATAGGTGGTTTCAACACATTGTGAGGAGATCTTACGAAGAGAGGTGAATGTATGTAACTAGATGAATTTAAATTATTGGAAGAAGTTGTATGGACCTGTTAGAGCAGTAGAGGATGCTAAAATACTTCCGCTTCTTGGTTCTTACGAAGTGATCAGAAACCCATTGAAAAATTCATGTCGAGAACTAACCTAATTGTCAATTCACATCCAGGAAGCTTCCCTGAGGGTTCGGATGTATATGCAGACATATGAAGCAGCCAATGCTGCATAAAACCGATTAGGTTCAACGAGGTAACGTAAAATCAGAGAGAAAATTTCCACTTTTGGGGGATACATTGTGATTAATTACGGAATTAATTGCGTATAAATAAGAACAAAACCACCATCTTTGGACACTTTGAACCTCACAAGCAATATTTTGGAAGTATAATTTTTATAGGAGATGTCTCTGGTTCATACATTAAAAAGTATTTTTCTCCCGACGGAAATTCGATAACATCGTTATTAATACAATACGGGCTTGTGCACGAGGGTTTTCCGGTGTTATTAATTTCGCCTGAACAATGGTGGGAG
>CM019178.2:6795841-7010616 GCA_009739505.2 Apolygus lucorum | reverse complement strand
TAAAATTAGCGTTCAAGATAAAAGTGGGGTTTATAAGCTGAAATGTTCTTGTGGGCTTGAGTATTGTGGTCAAACTGGTAGGAAATTTAGAGAAAGAATAAAAGAGCATGAGAAGCTTTCAGGGATAGCAAGGGTGATTCTGCTTTTGCTAATCACCTGAGAGAATCCAATCATAACTTTAGTTTTGATCTAACAAGCGGACAGTACATAGAATTTCCTCATTTTGCCAGAAGGGAGGTATGTTGGATGTGCTTGAAAAGTTCGAGATTCTTAAGAGTGATAGGTCTGGTAAATGTCTGAATGAGGTGGTCCCTCAACATGTTTCACCATTGATAGGTTCCTTCTTGCAATAGCTTGGTCTCCCCTTCACAATGTAACCCTCACCAATGTTTGAGCCCCCTTTCACTTTGTCTGCCTTGATTGGCATTTGATGATCCTCCCAGGTCCCTTCACTTCTCTGAGCCAATAGGATTCTCCTTTCACTTATCTGATTGGGTATGACTTTCACATTCTCGACCAATGGGATTCAAGCTCCCTTTCACTTGTACCTATATAAGCTATGCTCTTTGTGATGTACCTTCAGTTATTGTTTGTTACTGATGATGACCTAACCGTCGAAATCGATTTAACTTGTAACTCATTATTTTCGTGGAAATAGACAACATTCTACTCAACTCCGTTTTTATTAAGGTGGGAGATTTAACAAATTACCCGTCTCTCAGCACACGAGGCTTAAAATGCCTGAAGGAGAGATGAGAAGCCAGTGATACATGCCAGGGAAGACTAATGGCATTAAGGCACCTACTCACGCAAACGGGGTAGAATTCGCGAGATGGCTACAACAAACCAAGAGAGAGAGAAGGAGAAAGAATAAAAGGTAAAAGTATAATAATACGCGAGCCTCATCGTGTTACTCCAAGCATTGTACGGAGAAGGGTTTATACATATTTAGATATGATAATGAGACAAGGAATTCGGTTTCCGATGATGCTCCTCCAGAGGTACGGCCTTTTGATAATGCGGAAGAAAGGAGAGGCGGGTGGGAAAGTTGCAAAAGGGCTGAAGATCAGAGGTTCAAATGCCAGCTCGTGCTGTGTCATAGAGGTTCGCAGTGTCGTGTTGCGAACGAGATGAGTCTTGGGAGCCTCGCCCTGTCTACTTCTCAAGAAGAGCTCGTCTGAGAAAGATTGCTTATTTTTACGCCATTTGTAGCATTCCTCAACGTGCGGAATTCTTCAGACCATTTATTCTTCATTGAGCTTCAATATGAAGTTTTGCGAAAAGATTGATGATCAACAGCAATCACATTCTATAGAAGTTAATACAGCTTTTCTACAAGAGTTCTTCCAAAAGGATCGTTGCTATTTCCTTATTGTGAACGAGAAGAATTTTGGAAACCCATTACATCTTTTCGGCAAGAAGTTTCAAAGCCCAATGACTGAACGGCACAATGCGGTAGTCATTCAGTTCCTAATTTCTAAATTCGGGGTACGAACTTAACACAAAAATGTTGCAATTTTTACACAATGGTTTTTACAGGTACAGATCACCTATCTGGATAGAACCTGGCATTTTCAATAAAACTACCTACCAGCAATAACTTCGGTAACCTAGAGTTGTTGGTGCTTTCATTACGAAATTTGATATCTGGTTGCTGAGGACGCACAAGTGATTACAACTCGAAACTTATTCAAAGAAACGAACAACGATCGCTTTTGACCAGCAACAATTTGAATGGAAATTAGGCCTGATTTGGGATTCACACTCGTGTTTTTGATTTATTGCTAGTTCAACTCGGAAGACCTCAAGGGAGCGAAAGGGTTGTCCTACAGAGCTATGGGTGGTCTCATTCGATCCAAAATATTCAATTCCATCTTAAATTGGTGAACAAACAAAAAGCTTATAACAAGAGTTTTCGAGGTAGGGCGATTTGGAAATAACAACCTCTATTTTTGTCAACCCTCAGAAGTACTGTCACTAACAAAATTTAAATTTTCTTTTTTCTTGCTTCTGAAGGTACATTATTGAAAACAATGAACCAATATTGATCTGAACAAACAGGTATATAACACCTTTGATTTCATCGGATACCAAGCTTCCTGATAACAACCAAAGCTATGAAAAATATTGCTCAATGAGAAACCAAATTTGGTCTTAACCAATTGGTTAATTTTATTCAAAATGGTTCGGATTGAAGCTCCATAATTAGTACTCAAATTCAGTCGCAGAATGAGTTAATAAGCGAACTTTTCTTTCATTTCTCCAATAAACAACAGTCGTTATAAAATTTTAGATGATTAGAGGACGCATGCAGACGAAGCAGGAATAGATGAGCAGGGCTGCCTACTCATGACTTCCAGGTTATTTTTGCCGGAAAATGTTACAAAATACATAATGTTATAAAATACATGAGCATTAACATAGTATAACTCGCAACCATGTACGAAAGAGAATGTTGTTGAGCGAACTCGTTTCACCGAAGATTTGCGAAACGCCTGTGTGGATTCCTAACTGACTTTCCCGACCTTTTGCGCCATCCGAAGAGTTGCAGCCTCTTAGGAGATAAGACCCCTTCCCCCCACCAACACCACAGCTTCCGTCTTTTTCCCGAGAATGATTTATGAGGGCAGGGAAAACGCTCAACTTGGAAGCCCGCGAGTCGGAATAACACGACTTCCCAAGATGTCGGAAAATACGGGCGTTTCCTGATGTAACGCGTTTTCACACGAGGGTTTCCCCGAAGCGCAACAAATCTCTAACCTGACATTCACCTCTACCTACCTAATTTCCACAACCCCCGCGATTATCAGTAAAATCATTATATCACTATACATAAAAATTATATCATAATTGCCTTGATTTTCTGGTAAGGATGTTAGGTTAAAAACGATTTTGATGAAAACTTAGGTAGTGTAATGTGGAGCCTAATCCTGCTTAGCTCACATATTTGATGCACGCAATTGACAAAGCCACCATTGAGATAGCCAGAAGTGCCGATCTTAACTACTACCTTACTCACATTTCCTTTTCACAACTTATTGGTACTTCGTAATATAATTTTAATTCCATTTCTCAGATGGCCTTCTCAAAGGTCTTCGCAGATTCACTGAGCCTTAATCTGGACTCAGCCCTCCTCAACTTTTTATACTACCATTGCCGGGTTTCCTCCTCCCAGGAGGGGTCTCTCAGCTCCGATAAAGAATACAAACCTTAATATTCTATTTCCCAACCGCGGAATGAGAAGGCGGAGAAGCTGGTAAGTCTGAGAGGAAAAGTATTCAACGAGTTAGAGTTTTCTCAAAAATTGAACTTAAATTTTTTTCCTCTCTTTTTTGGGAGAAGCAGCCAACTTGAATATGAAAAAACGAGAAGAATATTATGGTAATGCTCAAGAAAGAGGGAGGAGTCAACTTTCTGCGGATAGGAAACAGCTTAACTAAAGAACGTCGAAAATGCCTTCAAATCCAATGAAAAAAAGCCACTTCGATAAGACGATTTCGTTTGGAGGAAATAATACGTTTTCATGAAAATAAAGAGAATGAGATAACTTTTTTGCAAGAAGGGTAGGTAGGTATATAGCGCTGCAAGATATTTGACATTTTTTCAGAGATGGTTTTTCAAACGTTCGCCATGAATGAATTCAGATTTCTTCGTCGAACGTTGTCAACCTGAGAGTTGGACGTTTTATAGATAACAGAACATTTTCACGATCGGTAAAATTCAACAACAAATAAAGTTGTTGAAAAAGGGCAGGGAACAAGGGGAACAAATCAAGAATGTCCACTGGAGTGGACCTCACACATCAAGATGAGCAATACACCTGTTAACGACTCTTTTCTCTCACCCAGACAAACATTTGATAATCTAAGAACGAAGCTATCTTCCTAACTCCTGGTTGACTAGCAGCATTCAGCTTTCTCGGTCTTTTCCTAGACAGGCGCCTCAACCAGGAGAATTAGTACAAATGATTAATAATTTATCACCGATTGAACAATATATTATGGACACCACGAGTCAAATTTCGACAACCTATGAAAAGCCATCTAGGCATCACCAAGGGATTTCGCCGAATTTTGTTTGCATTTTTCCTGAACAGTAAATGATGTGGGATAGACGAAAATCGGGTTGATTTTGGAAAATAAGTCTCCTGTTATTTTTGGGAGACATTCAAAATTTAGGTATGTTTTCAAAAAATTACCGGGAAAACGGACCTCTCAACGTGAAGCGGAAACGCTCGCTGATTGGCTGTTCGGATCGCCGTCTCCTCCCCTTGTTGCTCGATGGAACGACGAAATCGTGTTATCTAGGAGGAAAGTTATCAATTTTCTCCATCTTGCTTTTTCTATTTTTTCTCTTAATTTCTTCGATTTCGATCTTTACTAGTTTTGTGAAATGTTGTCTCCGAGGACTACACGAAGTGAGATTTCACGATCCAGCGCTTCAAGCGGCCGTACATGAACTAATGCTGGATGACGTCATCCTGCCGGTTTTTTTGAACGTTCATATTTTCTACACTGTTTTGTTCATTCCTAAATGAGGAAGTACGGGCTGAAAATTTACCTTAGGATGTTTTTCGAGGTGCTGAATCCGATTTGGGGGAAATTCCGACATGGTGAAATTCCTCATTATACCATCTATGGTTTGCTCACCTCTTTATCCTATTCCACATCTTACAAAACACGGTATCCGACATTGCTTTGGAAACGTGGATAAGACAGCGAAGAGTAGAAAGTTGACTCAGACAATGCGTGCTCCTCAGCATTCTCGCGCTTCGAACCCTTAAATTATCAACAATTAATTCCGACTGACCGGTGAATCACCTGACCATCCCCCTTGGCGTGATCACTCCAGCCCCTTAATGACTCCAGGCCGCACTCCGCTACCCCTCTAACAAATGCAAGCGCAAGGACGGGGAACCAAACGCGATTTATTACCCCTTTTTTTGTCCCCTTAATGGTAACTACAACGCCTTACCCCTTTTATCCCTGGTTCTACCAGGTTTAGCTAATTGCACACAAGAATCCCCTACAACAGTTAATATATCAAGGAACGGTTTAAAGCTTATCTAAATGCCTTTTTTCTAAATCATAAAGACGAACAGAACCGTTAATTTTTTGTAGTGAGCGGAGATTTCCCTTCTCGTTTAGTCGCCCTCGAATCCAGAAAGGGCGTACATGAATTCAAATAGGCACCAGTCCGAACACACTTTTAATTGCCTACAAACTTTTCTCTTTATGTCAAAAATCCTCCTTGCCGAGCTTTCGACGAATTTATCGCCTTCCTCAGGGCCTACAAAAACAAAAAACAATATTCTCCCTCAACATTTAAAACCTAATTTTCCTATGAGTAGAAAACAACAGAATTGAAATCTTAACAACAAATTTAAATAATACATGATATGTATTGTATATTGCATGTTATACAAAAATATTTATTTCGCTTACTCACAGGATGTATTACAGTGTGAGCAATAAATAAAGGAGAGTAAAGGAGGGCTTTACGCGATAAATTCACCGAAAGCTCGGCAAAGAAGGAGTTTGTTGCACTTGACAATAGAACAATACAAATAGAAAATTGTGTGGCGTGAGTATTGTACTGATCTGTACCTTAACTGGATATAATGGTTGTAAACAGTTTCTCGGATGACGTCAGAATGAGTCACATTGACATACCTCAGGATCGTTGCATTTCCTGAAGAATGAAACACCATCAGGGATGTTAGAATTTCCTGAGTAATCAGTCATTCTTCTCCCGTTCCGGATCGAATCCCTCCTTTGTTTATGATGCCCGGAACCAAACGATAATGATCCTAAAGAGAAGACACCTTTCAAAGTGTCGTAAGATCGAAAACTGCGCCTCACAGCTTGATACAAGTCTTGTGCTCGCCTCAGCTGACTGGAATAGGAATCTATATCCAACCAATGTCAAATTAATCTCATTTCATGTTCATTGGTCCTCACGGTACATAAGTCTTTCATGTATATTAGGCGATGATACCAAAGGCAACAAACTGGTATGATTTTGACGCTAAGACGCAAATCTCATTTGGAAAAAAATGAGATTTTTACAATACTCTATCCAAAATGTCTCTACGAAGGAATAAAAAGAAAAAAGAAAGAAATAGATTCTTCCTTTTAACTACTAGATTTTACTTGTATTTATGTGTCCTCAATAACTGAGACATTTTCGAAAGGCTACAATCAATTCAAGATGCAGAGGAAGAGTTGCAAACCAAGCTGTAGCCCAGATGGATGTACGAAACTATACAGAGAGAACACTCTTAACGTGTCCAGCCTTCAAGGGATCGACTATACAATTAATTTATAACAAAAAGTTTACTCCTACAGTTTTTCAACTCCTCGTTTTCATGAGTATTTTAATTTTCAACACTTTTTCCCGTGATTTCGACTTGATATCACTAAAATTACCATAACCGTTTAATTACAGTGTATGTTTCATAATAAGGACTTCATTGAAAAGAACGTCAAATTTGTCATCTCCCTAAAGCCATTCGAAAAGTATGCCAAGTGGGTGTGGCACATAGCTTCCTCAAGGATACTTGTGTTATTATGCTACAACATAAGTATCTGCTCTCAACGAAAATTACTAGACCTCTTATCTGAAGGTCGTTTTGAAATGTTGATGAAGTATAGAACAATGAGATGGGTCGGAAAAACTGTTTACTATTATTTTAAATCTAAACTACACCTCTTTCTGAGAATTTATACACCAATCGCGACCTTCTAGCGTGAGAAGACTTTTTTAAAGTGAAGATTTTTTAAAGTGAAGATTTTGATGGTAGATGAGTAGATCTTTTTCTATGATTTTTCAAAGTTTCGAATGTTTATGACGACACAGTGGGCTCGGGGGTCCCGCCCAGGCGGGAGGGGCGCGTGACGTCATAAACATTCGAAACTTTGAAAAAACATAGAAAAAGATCTACTCATCTACCATCAAAATCTTCACTTTAAAAAAAAAATCAGGCGCCCCCCCATTGCCAAGTATAATAGGTATAATACTAACTAGACAACGAATAAAGAGAAAAGCTAAAAGCCACTCTCTGGAACGGAAATTTGTTGTTTTCCTGATAAGTTGAGAAATGTTGGGTAGACGGAGTTGTCCCTTGAGTGGCAATCTGTTCATAAAAAAATTTAATTTCACAACCTGAGAATATTGAGCGGAACGAGGATGGCGTACGGTCGTCTGCCTCAACCATGTGAACCAGAACAAACCACTTCGGTGTTGATTTCCATCAGTACTGGTGATAAATAATTTACTACATCAGGTCGTTAATAGTAATCAATGGTGTAGTGTGGATAGTAAAATTCAGAAATGGTCGTTACTAGTATGGAAAGTACATAAATTGACTCGCTCGAGTGCCGTCCGTGAGGTGTTTTCCAAGGCTCGGAACGATTATTACAGACTGGGCGTTCACAACAAAGGGTTAGCGTGGTTGCGCTCAGTTAACTCTCATGCGGTCTCCGGCAGACACCTCAACAATATTGGCTCTGGGTAGAACTCACAATATAGTAACGTCGCTTGGTTAAGTGTCACCTGGCGAAGGTGTTCAATAGTGGAGCCACTTCATCAACCGCTTGAAGGGTTGAACGACAGAATTATAAGTGGTGAACGTGAGTAAAGCAGTTGAAGGATATGACATGGAAAAAACAGTGTTGTTAACAAACTATAAAATAATATGGAAATAATTTTGTGAACGTCCAAAAATGTGGGTCCTCCAAAATCAAAATTTCCACTCGCATTACAGGAATAATTTTGGAGCTGAGTCTGTCAACCGATTTCCTTGATCTCAAACCTCTCCTCCTTTCTCTCTCTCTTTTCTCTTCTCTGTGCGAAATTTCTTTCAGTTTTTGATTCAATTTGCAGGTTTTTGCGAGATACGTTTTCGCTTCATTATTTTCGTTAGTAAGGATGGAAAATTACTTTTGCTTAATTGCTCTTTTTTACTAATACTCAACCTATGATTTTTCAAAGTCGAAAATAAGTTAAATGCTTAAAATTGAGACTACTCCCAAAGAAGAGGTTTGGACTCTCTATTGGCCAGTTTGTGGTCAACAGTTTGTCCAGATCAAAACTTTCAAGATCAAAACCTACATTGGTAGTAATTTCCCCCTGAACTGTAATTCCTCTCTATATAGACTTGATGTCACATTACAGGTGTGACACTCAGTGAAACGGTGAATGACAAAGAGGTACTGTTCTAGAAAGCTGATTTTTAGAAAAACGAAGATACTTTCCCGCTACGAACACATTGGAAAATTGCTTATTTGGGACTTAGGCATTGGTTGATTCGGTACCAGCTTAACTATCTACCTGTTTTTATTCGATTTTAAATATTTCATACTAACATACTTAGCACTTACTATCCCCACGTGGGAGTTTTTCCCCCACCTACTTAAATATGAATATATATCGGTGTTTGCAAGATTCATTCATAATGTTTGGAAAACGTCAGAAACCGTATTAAAATGTACCAAAACAGATTTTGGTTTTTAAAAAAATCAAAGAAGCCCATGGTAGAATAATGAGTCTATTATGGTTTATTAGGCCTTTTTGGTTTATTATTTTCAATAATGAAACTTTGGAATCGACGAAGAAGAAAAATTGTTCACCCCCTCCCTCAAAATTTAATGTTTTACGTTTCAAGGTATAAAATATATACCTACACGTAGAATCCGAAAATCGGATAAAAATTTCTCCGTCCGTCCGTTAGCCGTACTTTTCTCAGTTCCCATGGACCGATTTTGATGAAATTCGGTATATGGGCTCCATTTGGGGTCTAGTTGTGCCCCGAAGCTCAGTCACTTCTAAGGGTTCAAAAATAAAGGCTAAAATATTCAAAACGCCCTAACTCAAAAAATGTTGACATGAAGGTATTGCTTTTCCATCGATTTCAAATAGTATTGAATTTTTAAAATCGAATGAGACCACCCAGAGCTCTGTGGGACCAACCGTTCGCTCCCTATGAGAACTATAGGGTTGAACTTACGATAAATCAGAAACATGAGTGTGAATCGCAAAAGAGGCCTAATCTCCGTTCAAATTTCAGCTGACCAATCGCTGTTTTTTCGTTTTTTTTTTTAGTTGTACTCAGTTTTGTGTTTTTAGCAACCAATAATCAATTTTCTCATGAAGGCACCCACAACTCCCTATTTTTCCGAACTGAAAGTTAAGCGTTTATTTCTTCCAAATAAACTTGATTGTGAAGTAGGTAAGTTAAAGGTAGGTAGTAACTATGGGTAGTGGGTACCGGTTATGGCAAAGCCGTGTTCTTTGCAGACGAGTGATCTATGTAGAAAAATAATACAACGTGATGTGTGGTCGTAAGGATGGAACTCGCAATAAGAAGTGAATCAAAGCCCTCAGTGATTCTGCGGCGATTTTCTTCGACACCCCGCAGAGAGACGAAGATCCGATTGTCGTTACCCAGCCCCCTTCCGCTACCCGACGACGCGTGGACGGTCAGGCTCCCTCCGAAAGAAGAAATCTACTCATTAGACCCGCGAAGGGGTTTTTCGACTCATGTGGAACCCGACTCGGCGACTCCGGAGGGAGGCCTGCTCTCAATAGCTTCGACGGCCCGCCTGCATGCAAGTGATGATTTGCCATCGGACGGCCTGCTGACAGCTCCCCTTCTTGCGCCGTGTAATTAGCACACACGCCTCCCCTCCCCGCCCAAGTGACTCAGCGCGTCCCGGTAAAATATCCGCTACCAGGGCAACCCCTCAGACGGTCCTTATTGAAATCGTTTTCAGATTGGCAGCTTCCCTCCCCGCTTGTTAGCTGCTGCGATCTGAAGCCCTCGCCTCGCACCAATAATTGCAATTTATTGGAGAGGGCATGCGATTCAATTCGTCGTGCCTTGTTATTTGCCAAATGGGCGGTATTTATTCTCCTCTTCCCACAGTCTCTGTATAATCACCTTCCTTCTTATACTGCAGTAACGAGATCCGTATCTCATTATCTTGCAGTGCGTTGTTCTAGTTTTTCGCCTCCCACGGTAAGCAAACTTATTGGACCAATGATTAGAACGATTCTTCAAGTTCCTCCATGTACCAATGTCGCCATCAGTTCAAAGATAGAATTTGAATTCCTATTTTTAACCATTGCCTAGGATTAAGTGTGGATCACACGCGTAATGTTGAGATTAGAGGTGTGTCGGTACAGCTTTATCGGGACTGTGGAACCGAGTATCAACTTGTAACGGTTCCATGCAGTGACAAAAACTCAGCCCTTACCCCTCTAGTTCCCTTACTGATCTAGCATGGAATGGCTCTGGACTGGGAAGGAATCTTTCGGGCCAGTAAGGATGGATCTTGTCTCCAGTTCAGTTCCATGTACCGAGAAGCGCCCTTGCCAATTCCACGGACCGATAAGATGTCATGGAATGGCTCTCGACCGGTGAGCTTGGATCTTGTCTCCAGTTCAGTTCCATGTAAAAGGAAGTGCTCTTGCCATTTCAATAAACCGATAAGATATCATGGAATGGCTCTGGACCAAGAAGGGTTCATTCAGACCAGTAAAGATGGAACTTGTCTCCAGTTCAGTTCCATGTACCGAGAAGCGCCCTTGCCATTTCCACGGACCAATAAGATATCATGGAATGGCTCTGGACCAAGAAGGGTTCTTTCGGACCGGTAAAGATGGAACTTGTCTCCAGTTCAGTTCCTTGTACTGAGAAGCGCCCTTGCCACTTCATCGGACCGATAAGATATCATGGAATGGTTCTGGACCAGGAAGGGATTTGGACCGGTAAGCATGGATCTTGTCTCCAGTTCAGTTCCATGTAGCTGGGATTTGCCCTTACCATTCCCATGGACTGAGAATATAATAGCATCATGGAGTGGCTCTTGAGTGGGAAGGGATCTTCTGGACTGGTTAGCATGGAAGTTGTCTCCAGTATTATTATTCTTATGTTATGTTATTAAACTCCAGCGAAAAATTATTCTTTCCTTGAATTGTTTGGTCACATCATTTATAATAAATTGTCTCTTTTGTAACACATGTTAGAATTCCTTCCTTTTGTATTGCAAGTTGAGATCATAAGCATGTAAGAAGGAAGATGGAGATTTGACTGCATTCTTCTTCCATGTCATGAGAGTGGGAATCATGGGAGTTTAGGGAATTAAAAACATTAAAACATTGCCGCTGGAATCTTCAAAATCGAACAATAATTGCGGCAATCTGAATAAACGGTTTTTCCCTTATTTCACTGGCAAATATTGTTAGATTTTGATGATTTCAGCGGCAATCTTTTAGTTTTTCAATTCCCTAAACTGATGCACTAATGAATTTCGAAAATCCTTGAATTTAGAAAAACCTTCAAATTTAGGTACAACTTTTAAAGTTTGAGCCCCTGCAATTCAGGGAAATACTGACCCGGAACGAGGAACGAACGGGGACCGAATGAGACCCCCCTTACAAAGGGTTTGATTGGTGCAGGGAGTTTTGACCCTGTATTTGGGGAATTCCTTTTCACGTGAGAGACCTAGATGAGTTACTTTTATTGTGCATAATTATATTTAGAATCTGTGGTTTCCCACATTTATCATCATCACTCGGCGGTTCAACAGAGGCTCAGTATCAAATTTTGGCAGCTTAGGGTTGACAGATGAGAAGTCACCCTTAGCGCTCAAGTTGGCGGATCTGGAATGCAGCCAACTTCGTCAGTATCTGAGACGCTCAGTTTAGAATTCGATTTCAGCAATAACAATTACTATGTCTCTGATTCTGAGTAGTCCCCATGTGATCAAGGGTGGTTGGTGAGCAGGACTTTAGGATAGATCACCTACTCTTGACACTTTGTACCAACTATGGGTACTGATTGATTGATTGATTGATTGAATTGTTTTATTTAGCCACCAGGGAAGGTTAGGGCCTTGAGGCCCTATCTTCCACCTTCCCTGGATACAAATGTGTATATACAATATCCTCTTACAATCGTTAATCAAAAGAATACATACAATTCAACAAAATAAAATTATACTTCTGACAAAAGCTTCTGAATTCTCAATATAAATATACTCTAAGTTATTTTCTCATCCACCAATAAGCCAACACTAGTATCGCTCCAATAACATACCTTTCATATTATCTCTAAATGTTTCAGTTTTCTTCTCAATTTCAAACATATCAACAAATTCATTATAAATTCTAGTGCCTTGAATAATGAATGCCTATGAATAGGAATTTGCATGAGTTTGTCTTTGTTGCGTGTATCTCTGTCATGTACTTGCGACATCCATGTGAATTGCTCATATAAATACTGAGGCCTCTTAAATTTAAGAACCTTGAACATTATTACTGCAATCTGTAGTCTTTTTCGCTCTGCTATTTTGAGCCAGCCCAGTGATTTAAAATGTGGTGTCACATGCTCATCAAATTTTAATCTTGGTACAAATCTCACTATTGCATTTTGTGCTTTTTGTAGACGATCAATGTCTTCACCCTTTAAATCGCATAGTGCTACAGGGGCATAATCAAAAATGGGGAGGATAAGCGATTGAGCCAACTGCTTTCTAACCTGCACCGGGAAGTCTATCGCGACTCTTCTGAGTTGATACAGACTCCTGAAAACAAAACTGCACATATGGGTAACTTGGATTTCCCAGGACAGCGTATTCTGCACCATAATGCCAAGATTTTTGAACTCTTGAACTTATTCCAGTTCACTTGATCTATACAGCAGTTTAGCAGTTTACTGAAAGGAGGTTCAGAATAATCCATCATTGAGTTGGACTGTATTCTCTGGTTTCAAGTCTAAGGGCTCCTCAGACGTTTAGCAGTATCTACCGGAATCGTACAGAAGGTGTTATCCCTCCCACCTTCCATTGAGAATCTATCCAGGGGCTGTTCGCAAGATTCTGGATCATCGTTCAAAACCTTGCATTGAGCAGTACTGATAATTTGCCCGCCAGTAATCACATCAGGTTTTGCCAGGTGGGAATTTTTAGTTCCTTTCCAGAAGTTGTGAGAGTAGAAGTAAAAATTATTGATGGATTTCTTGAATAATTCCTCCCTGGTCTTGAGTGTAGATAGGATTATTTATTTGGGCTCGATCGACCCAGTTGTGAGTAGACATGATTGTGAGGTCAGAAAAATACGATCTTGTTTCCATTACCGTCCTCAATCATAAGTCCTTATTTTTGAGCAGCATATATAAATGGCCAAATCAAATTACCGTCCTACCTACTCCTATAATATGGGTTCTGAGTAGTGAGTAGGAGAGTATCTAAGCGAAGGGGCCTCATTATATAAACAAAGTAGTAGTCTTCCCTCATCTCGTTACTCTCCAAAATGCCCCACAGAGAAATTCTTCCAAGTCCAATTACGAGAAAAACTCCGTCGCTGTTTGCAAGATTCATGGCATTTCGGAAAAGGACCGTCTCCGCTCTAGATTATGTCCGTAGCGTCTATATTAGTTATTTGTCGAGGGTATTTGTTCTTCTATTGTTAAAAGGGTCGAATCTCTATGAAATGACGGCCTTTGAAGAACTCGGGAGAAAGCAAAGGTTTAATATCGCAATATCCGGTCCGAAGGAAGGAAAAAGAAGGTAGTTTGAGTGCAGACCCATTTCGCGCAGCACGCACAAGGGGGGCAGAGCCCCCGATTGTTATTTTTATGAACCGCTGTTGCTACCCTTAGGCGGGGTATTTTGTTCGCTCCAGGCCCTTCCGCACTGGCCTTAACGCTTCATTTATGCTTCTCGAGCAGAAAAGCTTGATGTAGAAAGGAACTTCAAACTGTTCGGCCATTCAGTTGCAAACTTACAGGTACGAGTATGATCGGAAAATTGGAAATGATTGGAAAAGTTAAGAATACTCAAACAGCTCAGAAGTAAGTCTTTAGGAGTTGGCAAAAAAATCTTCCAAAAATCGATCTTTGTTTGAATAAAAATTGTTTGTCAAAATATATTATATAGGGAATAAATTGCAAAAAGAAATGTGAGAAAATATCAAGGGGAAGGGAGTAAAAATTTAGTGAACATGGAGCGACGCGCTCCGGAGGGCAGCTAGGGGACCCCCGTCCTTACGAAAGATCCATCATCACCTTCTATTTCAGCATATATTTCCTCGCTGCTAACGCTTTCTTTATTCTTCCTTCTTTCGTATATTCTGGAAACCGTTTGGTTTGGGGTTTTTAAATGGAGAAGCGTAAGTCTTACTTGATGAGAGCACTGATAAGTCTGCAATACTTCGTTGTGGATGACTTTTTCGGAGCCAACTTCAAGTATTTCAATGCGACATAACCTTCGTTGTGGCCTTTTTCTTACTTTTTGAACAATTGAATTGAACGTGTCATTGTAGAATGAAGAGAGAGAGCGAGAATTCAACGCAAACACAATACACCGCGAAAGCACAACAAAAACATAAGGTAACCATGGATGGATTGGTGCTCTGATAAGGTAACCATGGAATATCTGTGTCACATAGAACTAGAGTGGAAGTCGCTAGTTGAAAAACCAAGAAGAAAGCGAAGATTCCGATGAGTGGAATTCTGATGTCGTCACTGAACCGCCTTCTCTCGCTGATTTAAAAAAAATCGCGTTTCCCGAAAACTACGTTTTTTGGTACATTTGTCCCCTTTTCTTCTACATCGTTACACCGATCACGTCATTACTTTTTTCTAAATGTTCGTGAGGTCCGACCGAAACTTTTTGACCAAGGGTTTTTCGTTTTTTCTATTACAGCGGCTGTGGGACCGAATTATTCCTGCGGTTCAAAAATGGTTTTTTTCGTCAATGTTCCAAATCGTCTACATTAAACCCAAGTTGATATAACAAAATTTTCTTGGTCAAAGTTTTAGAATGCAATATTTCTGAAAAAAAAAATGAGCTGAAAGGTTGAGCAGAACCTGAGATTTAGGGAGATGAAGGTTACGGGATTTCATCAATCCCGAGATATTGCCTACTGCCCTTAAGTAATTCATAAAATGGCGTCCTTTCCTTAAAAATCACCAGATACCGAAGAGCAATAAACATAAGTTGGAGTTCATCTTGGATAAATCTCTAGATAAGACGTTCGTTTACATCTTCTACATACTATCAGTGTAAAGGGAAATCTGAGGAGTGTTTCAAAATCTAAGGAAGCCAGATAATTAAAACAATTTTCCTGTAGGTTTGGCGGGTGAAAATAAAAAATGAATATAATTCTTTACCTTCTCTTTTGCATTTTACGACACAGTAGACAAGTGTAACCATTTCACCATTGTACATAATACAGGGTGTCTACAAAACAGTTCTCATTTCTTCAAGGAGTCGATTCTACACTAATTTGCAACAAAAAATGTCTTTTAGCAATTTTTTAGAGGCTACATTTCCGAGTTATTTGAATTAAAATTTTTTTTTCCTCGTGATTTTGACCTTATGTCAATAAATTGGTGATATCTCCTTCAATTTGCAATGATAATTACAATTTGAGGATACCATTGGAAAGAGCAGTAAATTTCCTATCTCCCTGATAAATAATATAAAATTAACTGATACATAATATAAAATTAAACTGATAGATTAAAATTAACTGATATATACCATAACATCTTTTCATTTGAATTTTACGGGGAATAAAGCAACTTAAAAAGTGAACTTAGTAACTTTTCGATTTTCTTTTCTTTTTTCTTTTTTTTTCTTTTTTTATTTTTTATTTTCTTTTTTTTTTTTCTTTTTTCTTTTCGGTTACAATCGAATTTAAGGGAGAAATTTAAGTTTGAGCGCGGAAAAACGTGCATTTTTTTTTCAACAAAATCGTCGGTTTGACGGGGAGACTGTGCTTCGGAGGAGCCGCGGCGGTGAAGACCCCGGAGTCTCCCCGTCAAACCGTCGATTTCGTTGAAAAAATGCAAGTTTTTCCGCGTTCAAACTTAAATTTCTCCCTAACTTGATGTAAAACATCTTTTGATTACCCCGTTGGAAAGCTGAGATTCTGGCACAGTTTTTAAATTTACCGGCAATAGTTCATCATCTCAAATTATTTGGACATTTCAGGCGTTGAAAAACGAAAAGTTACTAAGTTCAATTTTTAAGTTTCTTTATTAAAAAAAGAAAAAGTAAGTAAAATTCAACTGAAAAAATTGTATTTGGTATTAGGGAGATGGAAAATTTAATGCTCTTTCCAACGATATCCTCAAATTGTAATTATCACAGCAAATTAAAGGAGCTATTAACAATTTAATGAAATAAGGTCAAAATCACGAGAAAAAAAAATTTTAAAACTAAAATAACTCGGAAAAAGAGCCTCTAAAAAAATTGCCAGGAGACATTTTTTGTCACAAATCAGTTGTAGAATCGACCCCTTGAAGGAATGAGACCTGTTTTGTAGACACACTGAATCCACCTCTGATCGTTCCATACTCATAAATGATTTCAACTCAATTGGCGAAACAGCGTTACTCGTTTAACTTTGCACAACAGTAAGAGGCATTCCATCAACTTATCATACGCTGGCTCAATTTGTTTGGTAGATTAGACAGCGAAAGATAAATTAGTGGATGCATTGAGTATGTAAAACGTTCTCGAGGCGGGGAACCGTCGGTTTTGAATTAGGTTAGTGCGAATGTCGCTCAACCCTCGCAAGTAATTCCTTGTGAAACTTAGACCGAACGAGCCCCCATCTTCCGCCTACACTTCTTCCTGCAAGTCGTACAACTTCTCAAGTCCTAACACATCTGAAGGATTTGCTTCTCCCTCCAGTCCCCTCTCTCCTATAACTACTTTACCGTTATCAATTACAATTACTCGAGGAGAGGACGTGAACAAACGAGATAACTCAAATTGGTTCTCCTTTGGAGGTAATTAAGGTGAAGCTCTGTTCCTTCCTCCTGGCGCTCTTTGGGAATTGGTATATTTCAATTTGGTCCTTAATCCTCCAAACTTTGGGATTTGATTCCAACTTTAATCGCCCACCTTCAGTCCGATGCAAAAGGGATCACGAGAGGCCCCGGAGGAATACCCTGATGACATCTCTGAACAATATACGTCCAATTCCATGGCAACTAACAAGATACAAGATCCTTAGCGCAAACTCTATTATGGGATCAAAGCATGAACTTCATTAGAGGTATCAAGCAAATTGTCATTCCAATTGGACCAACTTGGATCTTCCAAATTCTGCAAATGAGTTTGATTCGAAGATCGACTTGTTATGAGTCAATCTCTTCACTTCAATTTGGAGGATTTGACGTTGCTGATGATTTGATGCATAGTTAACAAGAAGTATTAATAATAATACAAAAAAGTGACAAATACAATTTGAGAAAAATTATTGTATTTCCCAAGTGTTTTTACTGAGAAATTTGGGATTACGTTCTTCTTCTCGTTCGGAAATATTGATATACTCTATAGGACTGTAGTATATATAGTACCATTGGCGTTCATTGAAATTCAATCAGAAACCAAACTTTTTCTGAAAGAGAAGAAAAGTACTGTTTACATTCGGGGTTCCAATGCAACTTCAGGAGTCCAACACAAATTCTACTTGTTTCTCCGCAGGAGTCCAACGTCAGATCTCGTTATATCACTACGTTGTGATCACTGATTTCGTCAATAGCTTCATTATCTTATGATCTCACTCTATAAAGACATCATCTAGCAACTATTGTTCGTATGATACCCTTCCAATTGCAGATTTAAGCTTAGTGGCAGTGGTATGTACGTTCAGCAGTACAACACCATGGTAGCAGTTCATCATCCAGGTTTTGCCGGGGGACCTACCCGAATATGGCAGTTAAAACTCAACTTCATTATACGGAATTGCCGTCAGCCCAAGTTGAACGACCTTTACACCGTCGGACGTCGTTTTATCCGATTAATCTCGTTAACAAAGGATATCGGATTAGCGTAACCCAGTTTTTAGGCTGAAAACCCCATAGCTCCAGAGGCACCGAGCGTTATTAACTCGGTGAAATCAATAGGGACGAAAGTAATTTCAAGCCGGTGTTATTTACGAGAGGATGCTACCAAAGGGTCATCCGATACTTTCTGCCGCAAATGGGGTAGGCATGCACAGCTGTGATGAGACATTCTTATCGGTATTGATTGGAAAAATTATTATTTATTTGTTAATTAGTATCAGAGTATCCTTCATTACGAGTACATTCATTCAACTTCATATAATAGTTGAACTGATTCAAATTGAAGAGCAATATTTTGTCTGTCCGCGATTCACGACCACGCAGGGATCGTCAGATTTTCAAAGGATTTTCCACAAAATTATTTGTCCTGCTTTAAATCTATGATGGTATCATAGAGCGCTGAAATATGGCACATATCGACTTGTCTCAAAGCAAGTGACCCTTGTGAGCCTAATTTGAACACGTTCACGTTGTTCGCTAGTTTTGTATAAGTGCAGAGAAGATCAAGATTTCGAATTTTCACCCAGCACACTCTCATAAAATTGAACCAGCACTATTGACAAAGAAGAACTATTCTTGAGATAAGAGGAGGCGAGTGTCAACAACGTTATGTTGCTGACACACAAAGAGTAGAAGTTGCATATTTTTTAAAAATTTGCTTCCGAGTCTACCAAAGTAGCGGAAGAATGAGGGGTGCGCATGATTTTTTTTTTTTTAATTTTTAGTCGAAAGTAGAACTTATCCTGAGAATTTTGACACCAGCTGTTCTCTTTTTGGATAAGTAGATATTTTTCTATGATTTTCCCAAGTTTCGAATGGTGGGACCCCCAGCCCACTGTGACGTGTAAACATTCGAAAATTAGAAAAATCATAGAAAAAGATCTAATTATCCAAAAAGAGAACGGCTGGTGTAAAAATTCTCGGGATGAGGTATTTTAGATTAAAAATAACAGTAAACAGTTTTTCCGACCCATGTGCACACCCCATTGTTTTCACTTTTCAGGGTTGAAAAAAATGTTCTCTAAAATCAAAATTTTCGCTCGCGTTTTACGTTTCAGACTTTCTAGAACAATCTTGGTTACGTGTCTGTCTGTCTGTGTCATAAATAAATGTCTGTCATAAATGTCTGTCTGTCTATCATAAAAATTTAACTGGCAAAACTATTCGAAGTTATTTCCAGGGATTATGAGGGTTGGTTAAATTCGGATTTGACGTCAAAAACACGAAATCCCATGCAAAAACCCTATTTTTCGAAGTACGATTTCAACTATGTTACGACTAAATCCTAAATTACCATGAGTGACATCAATCATGCTACGTTTTCAAATCGCACATGCATAAGTGGTTGCATCGTAAAATCCTGGCGTGAAAGGTTGGGGAACGTTGGGTTGCTGAACTTTCGGTTGGTGACATCATAGAGTCATCCATCGAGAGCAATTCACCCGAGCTGCACCTAAAGGCGGCGATACCCTGTGATTTCATGCAAATAGGATCGAGAAAAAGGCCATTCCGATAGTTCCGTTTTTCCCCTTATTCAGAGACGCAGGAGGTTTTAGGGATCTTCGGGAACGATTTTCTCGAAGCTGTCGAAAGAAAGTGAGTTTGAGGCCTGGAGCCATGACCAATCATCCGGCTTATAATTCCAGAGAAATCTCGGTTATCGAATGAGCCCAGTTTTGGTAACAGAATCCCTCCTGGATAACATTATGTCACTGTAAGGCTTATCGCTCAGCTATTCAATGTGAAACGGCTACCGTCTAAATATTATGCCCTCCCTTCAGGTTGGTTCGAATCTACAACAAACGGAATGAGCGAAAGGTGACTTTTGAGGGTCTTTGGAGTAACTTGCGTATATATTTTAGTTATGAGGCACAGAACTGCAGAATATGGTGGCTGGATAACTCCGATCAACTGCATGTAAAAATTGATCAATTAAATTAGATTCGAACGCCATCGGTTCAAAAAGAGGTTGAGGGATTAGTATCCAACCCGTCAATTTTTCTAGAACCAACCGCCATTGCATCTCCTCTTCCAGTTCGTCATGCCTAACTCACCATTTATAGGTAGGTACACGAGACAAGCATAAATAAGGAAAGTTTACCGAAATAACCAGTTAAAACGCTCTTCTAAAATAAGAAACTTTTTCACAAAGTAAGCAGGAAACTTACTACCTATAAGTTCAACAAAACGTAAGTTATATCTAAACGGATAGGTATTATAGGTGAATAAAGTATCACCGGTGAGGTAGATTGTGATCTACTGTGATTGATCGCGAGCTGAGCGGTATCTTCGACCACATTATGGAATTTATTCTCTTGTGAATAGTAGTTGAGTGTTATCACCTCCAGACGGACTATGCTCTTCCCCTCATGGATAGTAGAATTCACGCTACAGTATTTCAAACAAACTCCTTTCCCTCACATCCTATATCGAAGAGGACAACCCTCGGTCGGTTTGCCACCTATCTCGATAAATTCACCACTCAGTTTACTGCTCTCCGCGTACGCCATACTACCATGAAATACGCCCATACTATCTGAACTTACGTTCCAGGCACGCCTTTTCCCTCTTCTGTCGTTGTCTTTGAGGATAAACGGTTACGATCTTCAAATATGGCGATAAATTCGCCTTCTTCTCCTTTCAGTATTACAGGACATGACTTCCAGGACCGGTTTCAAAGCCTCTTGCTAGGCTCGCCTCTAAGTTTTTCTTATCTTCCGAATGGTTATTATGCATACGGCTCTGCACACGAAATCCATTAAGTTGTCCGCTGGCGAGGCCCGTTCTTCGGATGTCAGGTCGATCATGTCGGTGTGGAAGTTAACGCTCTTTGTCGCTCCAATCTCACATTTCGCAAATGGTTTTCATGACCCGTTCTCGATCTTTTTGCATTTCATTTCAATTGAGTCGAACTCGCAACCAACCGTACAAACCCAACTACATTGGGATAATGAATTTCTGATCACCGATTCTTAGGGGGTAGGTAGGTCCATGCTGGAACCGTCCCAACGCGTAGGTATTAAATGGGGGTTTTAAATTTTTTAAAATTATTTTATTGTTTTAAAATTAAATGTATGGGGTTAGTTCCGCTGGTTATAAGAATACAATTACTATCTACGTACCGTATTGGAGAATCCGTCGTTACCAGCAAGTCGAGTACAGGAGGCGAGTGCTTTCGATGTAAGGACATCATCTTCAGGCCATCGAGAGAGTACTAAAGCTTGTCAGCCCGTTATTCTGTTTATATAGTCTGGGTGAAAGGGGGGTGAAAGGATCAGAAAGAAAAGGGGGCCACGTGGTAACGAGACCACGTAGTGAAAGGTTGTTTGTCTGTCGTTTAAAGTGAAAGGGAGAGATAAAACTAACCATATTACCGTGGTTACCACGTGGTGAATGTACAAATAGCTAATAGGATTGGTTGTATCTCTCCCTTTCACTTTAAACGACAGACAAACAACCTTTCACCACGTGGTCTCGTTACCACATGGACCCTTTCCTTTCTGATCCTTTCACTCCCCTTTCACCCAGACTATATAACTAGAACGATGGACTGACAAACTTCAGTACTCTCTCGACGGCCTGAAGATGATGTCTTTACATCGAGAGCATTCGCATACTGTACTCGACTTGCTGGTTATGACGGATTCTCCAACAAAGTCCGTAGACAATAATGGGAGGTAGGTATATTAAAATTTACCTTTATAATACTATAATTTAAGCCCAAGAACAGTTGTATTTAATATTCCAATGGTCTTCTCAAGTCAGAGCATCTCAACAGACATAAAAAGATTTTTTAATTTAATATTTCACGGGCACATTTTACTCCTCTAGATTACTAGAATTTCCAACAAGCAATACCGTTATTAACCAAGTAAAACATTCATACGACAGCGCAGTTCACATTTGGTTGACAGCTACACCCAACAATACTGGTCGAACCTAATAAGGTTGAATTTGTGAACTGTCACATTCAATTCTACCCCTGGCAATAACGGGTCGACGAAGTTGGGTCTAATGGAAATAATGATACAGCAGTTTGTACCCGCGAAAGTCTCTCCTGAGCCGTTCATCATTCACGACGCGGCCGTTTTACGATTCCAACGATCCCGCGTGGGGATGTCAATAGTTTTATCTATCGTCCCTTTTTACGTCCTTCCCACGTATTTCGAGAACCTCAGCTGCGGAAGATAATTGACTGATACTTCACTATAAAAGCGGAGCCGTATGTCATTCAGAAATTCGCTAGATGAGGCGTCTCTGTCGTAATTTAAAGATTTTCGTGATTTCTGCCGACCATCCGTGTATGAGGAAACTCGTAAAAGAGATTATTGACATTTAGAGGTCTATCATTTTCTAACATCCTTCACTTCTTCAGGTTTACAGCCTACTCACATAATTTCTAATAATTGAAATTTACTTAGTTTTTTTTTTAATGTCAACTTATCAAAGTTGTTGTTGTCTTATCAAACTCGATTGTCAAAGTTCATCAAGATTATTTAAGTTTCGATAATTGGGGTTTTAATAGGGTATGCGCCTGGTTAGGAAAAACTGTTTGTTATTTTTAATCTAAGGTAGACCTTATTCTGAGAATTTTGGTACCAACCGCGACCTCCTAGCGTGTGTAAATCATTTCCTATGAATTTTTAAAGTTTCAACCGTTTATGACGTCACAGTGGGCTGGGGGGTCCCGCCCAGGCGAGAGGCGTGCGTGACGTCATAAACGGTCGAAACTTTGAAAAATCATAGAAACTGATCTACTCACGCTAGAAGATCGCGATTGGAGCCAAAATTCTCAGGATGTAGTCTACTTTCGGTTAAAAAAATAAAAAAAAATCAAGGCGCACCATTGTTCTTCTTCAATATAAAATATATAAGAACTTCGTGTTTGTGCAGCAGGTCAAAAAACCAACACGTCATTTCGTTAAAAATCAAAAATTTTACCCGCATATTGCGTTTTAGAACTTTCTGAACCATTTTGGTTTGATGTTTGTCGAACTGCCAGCCAATGTGTTGTATCGGGCGTAACTGCCAGAGATATCGATAGCATCATATGATAACCTCGTAACTGATTGCTAAAACATATTGACATTTTCATGTCTTTGCTTTGGCACATGAATTGAAAAATCGCCACGAAAACTTTGATGCTTGGGTACATGAACTAACAACCTTACTTCACTACCTTGTTGTGTAGTGGTTGACATGATAATGTCCCAATGTGTTGCAGACTCGTATGCAAGCATTTAAAATTGACTATGATTTCGAATCGTGTGTGTAGCGTTTGGTTCTTTCTAATAGACTTGATTGTGAAGGTGTTTTCCAATGATTTTGCTTTATTAGACAGTGTTTCGAGTTACATGAACTTGAAATAATAAATTGACGACTTGGGGAAATTAAAATCACCATTGCCAATAGAGCTAAACAGTTTTTGTCTCTCCTGAACAAGTCTATAATTTTGAGTTACGAGGTTATCATGTGATGCCATCGATATGATCTTGTTTCGATTAGGAATCTTCAGAGTTTGTGCTGAGTAGCTCTGAGACGGTCCCCCACGAATTTCATCACCATCGGACAGATATAAGAGTCTGCAATCCAACAATATATCAACATGACCGTGAACAGCTGTTAGATAACTATTTGCGGTAAATTAGACTGCGATTCATTAATTTGGAGGACCATGATCGTGAAAATCACGAATCATATTGAAGAATTCACCTTTGTAGGTACAGCTCTAAATAAAATGATTTTTACAACAACGAATTCTAAATTTACATTTACATTTCTCTTTTTAGTGAGGAAGATATTTATACCGCCCACCCAACTTTCTCGCTATTTATACATTTTTGAGAACTAATGAGTTTTGAATCAATTTGACCGCAGTAACATTGTAGTGACATTAATAACCTCAGTTGAATGTCAATTTCATGTTTAATTTTCATATACAAATACATATTAATACTTTGATATTTACTGTTGACGAAAATTTTGAAGTGGGTAAGAGTGGAAGACGTCTCTTAGTATCTGAATCACTATGATAGATATTAAAATTATTCTGCAATTTCTACTACGAACGACATGATGAACAAACGAAAAATCACTGTTGAATCTCGAGTTCCTTGCGTTATCTAACGCAAGAATAACGTTGACGTTATTATTACCAACTTGTTCTGACTTGTTATCCGCAAGGGACATAGCAAAGACCGATTCGGTTTCTATTGGAAACGGCTATGAGAGCACATGGGGTAGGTATTGCGATGCTAAGATCCCCTCTTCACAGCTTGATTTAGTGTTATTGAGCATTACGTTCGACTATACATCCTCAAGGGGCTTGCTCCAACAATGCGCGGCTCGTGCATCTTCATCTCTTCAATCCGCTCAGCAATACGTCATCCGATGTTATGGAGGAGGTATCATCACTTTGAGATGAGCAGCGTTACGTCTTACGTAATGTTATAGCTCATAGTGTTCGGTCTTATCGCAACGCACCTTACGATGAAATGGCAATCGCAACCATTTCAAGAATATATTGGTACCTACGCGTTGCGTTACTGCTCGAGGCTAACTATAGATCGTACATTACTCATCTCACCATTCAGACATGATACTAAACAAGAGCAAACTCGGAGACATACTCAAATGGCATCTTTTCCCATATAATATATTATCATATATATTATATTATATATATCATATATCATATTATCATATGATATATATCATATATCATATTATGATTCTTTACATGCTTTCATATATTTCTCTACATGCAATATATATAGAAAATTGTAGTTTTCTCTACAATGTTTGACGTCACTTTGAAATATATATCTGGCCAGCAAAAAAATTACATCTCGAAAAAATCATAAAAAATGTGTCACTCTTCCTGTCATGACTAAACTAATCGTATTTGTGAAGAAAAATAAATAAACTCTTTGAGTTGTGTAGTGTTTTTTTGCTGGCCAGCGATATTTGCCCCTAAATTGTTATACTTAGATGCTGCATAAAAATTACATAAGCATTATTTTTGTATATTATGTAGCAAGGGAGAAACCCATAATACTATGCCCTAATAACTGCATACCTTACAGGAACATTCACTTAGGGACGGAGTCGGAAGAAATTGGCCTCAGTACATACCTGTAACAGATTGAAAAACATTTACATGAATAGGAAGATCATCTTTGAGTTGAGACTATACAGGGTGTAACACTATAAGAACGTCAACCCAAATAATTTCAATTCTACAACTAATTTCCGATCGAAAATGCTTCTTAGCAATTTTCGCATAACCCCTTGTTTTTTCAAGTTTTTATAATTTCGAGATTTGTTGGTTTTTTTTACCATATGTCACTAAAACGTCCGTAACTCCCGGGGTAGGATGGAGAGTGAGAGGAGCGGCGGCGGATGAGGCATCCTCCCGTCAAACCGTCGATTTCGTTGAAAAAAAAATCACGTTATTTCGCATTCAAGCGCAGTTTTCTCCACTAATAAAAATATTGGAAACGATTCTGACCATACCGTTGGAAAGCTGAGCTTTTTGACCAACTTTCGGGGTTACAGTGGGAAACAATCGAGTATTTACTAGTTCTTCCAAACGATTGAAAAAACCTCAAATTTAGAATATTTGTCAAATTTTACTCTTCAGGCCAATTTTTCCCTCTTATTATGTACTTGAAAATTCTTAATTTTGTAACAGAAAGATGGGAAATTCCAACGGTATAATTAGTTTTAATTTTTTACTGTATTCAAAGGGAGTTACGGACGTTTTAGTGACATAAGGTTAAAAAAACGAAAAAAATTTTTTTAATTGTAAAAACTTGGAAAACAATGGATTAAACTCAAATTCTTATGAGGAATTTCCGATCAGAAATTATTTGTAGAATCGAAATTCTTCGGGTAAACGTTCTTATAGTGTTACACTCTGTATTAGTTGACAGTATTGACAAAACAAAATGTGAGATATCATACAATTACTCAATTCTAGTGACACCGGTGCAAGTATCTTACGTATTTACCTATTCGATTGGAGGAATTCTTAACCACCTAATAAATTCATCAGATTCACTTTTCATTTACCAATGGTTGAGAGTGCGCTAAAAAGTTTATGTCAGCAGATTGTGGGATGTGGAAATTCACAATCGACTTCCTACCAATAATGTCTCAGGGTAGTAAAAGTATACAGATAAGATTTTTGGTACTTTTCCGTTATAACCCCCCCCCCCCCTAGTCTGTCTTCAACAGGCCTAGGCATTCCGTCTTACTTACAATACATATTTACGTCGAATTCGTCACAATTTCAAGCTTTGGGAAAAAATTATAATATTTCAAAAAAGAAGGAAAAAAAAGAATTACCGAATCTTTAGAAGTTGTCAATGTCGGTGAGGATTTGTTGAAACAAATTGACGTGGTTGTGGTATGATTGCCTCCACATAAATTCGCACAAATAGGTATCGAGTAATGAATTAGCTGTTGGCATTGTCTTTGTCCTTTGTGAAGAGATGTTTGTAAACCAACCGATTCATCGGGAAGGTATTGGACCCAAGCAAGCGCGAAGCGCCCGTGGTCAATGACTTTACCCCCTTGTTTTTCCAAGAATTCACCGATGTCTCTTTACTCCCAAACACTGAGCGTACATTTTTTTTAATAAAATGTGAAAAGGAATCATTACCGGTGCCTAGAAACATCGGGCGGGAGTGAAAAAGTCCCGAAAAAGACTGGAGGGGGGGGGGGTATAACGGAAAAGTACCAGATTTTTTTGGTAGGGAATTTTCACGTAATACTTCAGTTATTGCAAGAGATGAATGAGAGAGAACTTCGAGAAAACATAGGAATCGGATAAAATATAACAGTGAATTCCCAACAAGAAGTAAAACCAGTATTTTAACATTGAAGGAAGAAGTAAAATATTTCATGGTAGAAACATGAGGGGAGCATTATGTTTACTTCTTTGAGGGAAATTTCCATGCAGCGATAGTCTCTAATCGATTGATTTTGAATCAATATTCACGAGTCACAACTGTTTATTCTGAAAATGTATGAGCGAATTGCTAACTGGTTTTTCCGAAGCATTTGCCGGAGCTCTCAAGGAGTAAAGAAACTAGTTGTTCTAGCCGGGGGGAGAGACAAGATCTCGAGGTTGGGGAGTCGAGTAATTGTCAGCGGTTGGACGGTTCAATTCGAGATGTCAGCCGGAATGCTGACAGGATGATTGCTGGAAGGAAACTCTGACGTCATTCCTTCCCTAGTCCTAGTTCATGGGCTCCCTTCCCTATTGTTTCAGCGGCTCTGCCTCGTTTAGAAAAAAGATCCCCTTGACAGTCGCAATCATAGGATCCTTATAAAATGCCTCATCCGGCTCCCAACAAGTTGAGATGAACCTTGGGAGGGTTCAAGTTCGAACGTGAGGAGTGGAAATTGCTTTTGTCCAATTTTGATAAACCTTCGATCGCCCGAGAGAGATTTTCTTGTGAGAAATATTCAAGCTGGTTTCAAGAATTGAACAACCACGAACAAAAACCTTTGCCCACATGGACGAAAGATTCATCTAATCAACACTACTCCTTATGTGATCGTTTTTTTTACCACAATGTTTTCCAACTCCCAGGCAGAGAAAGAACGGTTATTCACAGCCACCATTCTCCAGAAAACACTCATGTAGAAATTGGCCATAGAGAAAATAAAAGGCGAGGTATCCCATTGAGCCCACCAAACCCTCGCCAGACCTGGCGCTTTGTTGGGTTGCAACTAAAGGGACCTGTTTCGATAGTACTTTCTACTCACAGGCGGAGACTTACGTACCAAAGTTCAGAGAAATTGGACGAGAGAAAAAAAGTAAGAGTGGGTTTCCGAAAAATCCTGTTCGAAAGGAATAATTTCCAAAAGTCTCAAAATATTCATTTTTATGACTCAAAAATATATCGAGGTACTCATCCCAAGTAAGAAGCTAATACATGCGATACATTTTTTTGGACCAACAAGAAGAGTGATAAGATATGGGAAGTTAAGAGATTCGTCTTCTCTGACATTTCGCACGTTGAGTGCAATACTGTGACAACTCAAAAAAACGCTGCAAATCATTGCTCAAAGGTTTATTATTTTCTGTATAGATCACCCTTCTGTATAGATCACTGGTTCTCCATCAATAGCACCTACCACCATCTGTATTCTCCCTTGACCCTCCCTCTCAAATTTCAGCTTCCTGCGTTCAATAGGATTGAAAATGGCTTCGGAGCTCAATCAGCTGATCAGTGATCTGATCAGTGAGCAATGATTTGCAGCGTTTTTTACCTACCAACTTTTTTTTACCTACCAGCTAGGCACTAACCATCCAACATGAAGAAAAATACTTGGAAAATGTCACCCCACGCATATTTGAGCAAAAACCTCTTTTTTGGCCGATTATTTGCCCATAACTTCTATACGAATTAAGCGATCGGAATAGTTCGACGTTAGGACCAACTAGACCCCAAATGGAGTCTATGTGCAAAAGAACGGGTTTTTTAGACCGATTCTAAGGCCTTTTATGGCCCGGACGGCGGACGGGGGACGGCGGACGGACATTGCAAATTTGGATTCTACACACCTTGAAACGTAAAGTGACAAAGTTTGAGGGGGGGTTATAAAAATTTTTTGCGATACGATCACATAGGCTTATTATTAGAAATAATAAACCAAAATCGATTTTTGAGTTAGAACCACAGTTACGCAGCAAATTCTGAGCTCTACAGTTTAAGAAAACTGTGACATTCCTAGGTTTAACAGGTGCCGCGTGACAGCGCTGGTTACGTTACAGCATTAGTGGGATTAGGGGATTCATAGACGTGCAGGAACGTTCCTTTTCGCGTTGTCACCAGTTTCCCAGCGACCTTTGGAAAAAAGTCACTTTAATTATGTGTGCCAACTCAAAAGATTACACTAAGTCAAACTTGAAAAGTCAGGGATTTTTATAACAAAAACTGTGACAACTCAAAACTTAATTTTAAACAAATCGAAAAGATCATCATTTGAGGAGGGATTTTGCAATAACGTTAATACAGGGTGTAACACTATAAGAACGTCAACCCGAAGAATTTCGATTCTACAACTAATTTCTGATCGAAAATGCCTCCTAGCGCATAAGTCCCTTCTTTCCTGCGTGTAAATGCTTGCCTAAAAGTTGCACCAAAAGCTCACCTTTCCAACGATTTAGTCAATTTCATTTTTACAGCAGGATGTATTACAGTAATTTGTGTTTGAACGCAGAAAAACGTGATTTTTTTTTCAACGAAATCAGCGCTCTGGCTAAGGCGATTTAAGGGGTTCGCCGTGGGAGGGGGAGGAGTCAGCGAGACCTCCCAAAACCCTCGGACCGTTGAAAAATTCACGTTTTTCCACGTTCAAACACAAATTTCTGTAATAAATCCTACTTCAAACATGGAAATGACTAAACCGTAGGATAGGTGAGCTTTTTTTTGCAACTTTTAGGCTTACAGGCAAGCATTTACACGCTGGAAAGCAGGGACTTATGAGCGGTTGAAAAAAGTTGAGATTTTTGAGTTTTGACAATCTTTCCTTTTCAAGTTCATTTTTCACCCGTTTCGCCTACTTAAGGAACTTTGGCTCTCCATCAGGGAGATAGGAAATTTAACGCTTTTTCCAACGGTATCATTAGTTTTAATTTTTTACTGTATCCAAAGGGAGTTATGGACGTTTTAGTGACATAACGTCAAAAAAACGAAAAAATCTTAAAATTGAGAAAAAACTTGGAAAACAACGGGTTAAACGAAAATTGCTAGGAGGCATTTGCGATCAGAAATCACTTGTAGATCACCCTTCTGTATAGATCCCTCCCAACCATAGGTACCTAACTTATTATTTTCTGTATATATCACCCTTCTGTATAGATCCCTCCCTACCAACCATAGGTACCTAACTTATTGTTTTCTGTATAGATCACCCTTCTGTATAGATCCCTCCCTACCAACCAATTCATTTCCATTTGGCTGGTGGTTGGGGTTGAGATTTCAAAAATACCCTAATAGGTAGTAGACATCTATGGTTGGTAGGGAGGGATCTATACAGAAAATAATAAACCTTTGGGCAATAATTAGCAGCTTTTTTGAGTTGTCACATGCGATTTTATTGTTGGCAACGATACGGCTGAAGCAAATTACACAATGACTCGTGAAATGCACGGGAAACCGGCTAATGTATAATTGTGTGGTAGGTACTCATAAACATTCCTATACAATCCTGGCCGAACATTCATCCACGATGTCTATGGTAATGAGATTGTAACGTTTTGTCCACTTCACTCTCCAACTGTCACTGGAGCGGATGATCGATACTGACAGTGACTAAGATGCCATTTCCTAGTTCCCAGCTAACCGGTCGGATAACGCGATGAAATTTAATTGTTCTCCACCCCGAACCTCTTAACCCTTCCGCTACCATTCCGCACAACACGTCACCCCTACGGCTCGCCCCACGCCGTCCACTTCGTATCGCATTATACATATTCATCGACGGCCCGAGCTCGAGGGCTGATCTCCCGGTAATGACCGTCCGCAGTGTGTGAACGCTCCCCAGCCAGGGACCGAACCTTCGCGTCCCCTTCTCCATCGAGCCTGCTCTCACCTCTTGTATTATACCATCAAACACAAATGAGGGTCATTTCAGCTCCCCCTCGTTCCCCCAAGTCTGTTTCTCACTCACGTGCAGCCGAAACCTGATCCGATATCAAACCATTACACCTGTGTTTTCGAAACGTCCCCGATGCTGTTTCTTCTCATCCGATATTCATGAAAATTGGGTTACCGTATTACTACCATTCATCGTCCCGCCTCATATTGGCAACAACACGCTATTTCACTCAGAGGGGACTTGAAAATTTATCGAGTAATGGAATTCCCGGAGGCCCCAGAGCGATTGAGGGAATCCCCATCCGTCCATGATCCCATATCTACGTTAGGTATATTAAAAAAAACTTTTTCTAAAAACAAGCTTTTTTTGTTAATTAAATGAATTAAAAAGTTAAAAATTAATTACCTCTAATAAGAAATATAACACTTTATAGAGGTAACCCTCTATCACAGTCCCAATTTTATGAATAAAAGCGTGTTACATTGTGACAGCAAGAGGAAAAAGAAGATGCTGAATGTAACACGCTTTTATTCATAAAATTGGAAATGTGATAAAGTGCTATCTCTATAAAGTTTTTTAGATTTCTTATTAGAGGTAATTTATTTTTAATTTTTTATTTCATTTAATTAACTAAATATAAAAGCTTGTTTTTAAAAAAGGTTATTTTTCTTTAATTTTTAATCTACGACTAAAAACAAAAGGTGGGGGAGGGGATATTAGGCGGACTCTGACTCTTCCCATCCCCGACTCCTCCCGCCTCCGACTCTTCCCGCCTCCCGCTCCCTCTCGATCGGTAACGGTTGAGGTTTTAGATGGAGGAAGGTCCCCTACGAATTGGATGTTGGTCTCAGGAAGTGAATAATATTGCATTGTCATGCGATCCACACATACATGCAAAAATTTCAGCTCAATCGGATACCTGGAAGTGGATCAAATTCAACTTGCAAGATTAATTGCTTGCTTGATTAATGACAGACTGACAGACAACGGGACAGGTGAAACTAAATAAAAGCTTTTGATAAAAAACAATTAATGATAAATTAAGGCGTTCCATTGAGAAGGGGCATAGGTAAATATGTTTTTTCCACATTTTTCAATGATTACACACAATAAAAATGTTTCAAGAATTTTTTAAAGAAACATGATGCAAATTTTCAGATCATGAAGATACTAACGTTGAAGTGCGAGCATTAAGTGCAAAAGTACTTCAACATGATTAAGCGTAAGTTCTGAACGGAGATTTTGACGATGAATGAAAATTTTGGTTTATTATTTTCAATAATGACCTTTTGGATCGACCAAGACAAAAAAATTTTAACCCCCCTCAAAATTTGTTGGTTTACGTTCCAAGGTACGAAGAATCCGAAAATCGAATGAAAATTTTGCCGTCCGTCCGCCATACGCGGCACTTTCCTTAGTTCCCATGGACCGATTCTGATGAAATTTGGTATATGGGCTCCATTTAGGGTCTAACTGTGCCCCTTAGCTTTTGGTTGATGTCAGTCACCTCTAAGGGGTGAAAATCAAGAGTTAAGTGTTGAGTGCCCTAGCTCGAAAACTCTCGAAATAAAGGCATTTTTTCCCAATTTTTAAATAGCATTGGATTTTTAGAATTTTTTGAGACCACCCGGAGCTCTGTAGGACAAACCGTTCGCTCCCTAGAATAACTTAAGAGCAGGACTTACGATAAATCAGAAATACGAGTGTGAATCACAAAACAGGCCTAATTTCCGTCCAAATTACAGCTGACCAAAATGCGATCGTTGTGCGTTTCTTCGGGTGGAGCTCAGTTTTGCGTCCTTCGCAACCAGTAATCAAATTTCCTAATAATTAAGGGAACCTCAACCCTCAGTTTCTTCGAACTGAGTGTGAGGCGTTTATTTCTCCCAAATAAACTTGATTGTGAAGTAAGTATGAGGTAGGTCGAATGAGACCACCCGGAGCCCTGTAGGACCAACCGTTCGCTCCCTATGAAAACTTAAGGTTTGAACTCACGATAAATCAGAAACAAGAGTGAGAACCGCAAAACAGGCCTAATTCCGTAGAAATTGTTTATAGGTAGATAGGTAGTATCTATGGTTGGTAGGAGTGATAATGTCAAAGCCGTGTTCTTTGCAGACGAGTGATCTGTATAGAAATAATAAACCTTTGTGTGATAATTTGCAGCGTTTTTTTATGAAGTAATTGGTGATTACTTTTCCTCACAGATAGTTTGGCGAAATTGTGGTTGACTTATGCACTTGCAATCTTGAACCTTTCAGTATTGACGACTTTTCAAATCAATATACTTCATACGTTAGGTAAATTATAACATGCGTGGGACAGGGCTGCGGGAAGTGGACTGAAGGGATCACAAGAAAGTGTGGATTAGACGAGACAGGATTATATTTTGTTCACACAGAAACAATTGCCTATTTGGTAAAAAATATTTAATCATTCATTAAAAATTATAAAAAATAATAATTTCATTAGAATAATTAAAGGCACCTGAGCATTCCCACAATGAAATGTGTGACATAGGATCTTTGAACGACTCGATTCGATCTCGGATACCTCGAACGTAATTAATAAAACCACGAAGATGAGGGTGAAATGATGAATCTACCATAGATTTCAACAGTTCACGAAATAAATTATCAGTACCCGCACTGAAAGTATTGCCGACCTAATTGAATTTCCAAGCAGTTAGATTCTTATAGTGAAATATTGATTTCAAACCAATGAACAGAATATCTTTTTTTTCCATGAGGATAAAACTCACTCATATCACAAACTAGAAGGAATCTTTCAACTTCTATTGACATATTGGTGGGCCCTTATTATAGTTGTAGTTGGAACTCAAGACTACTAATTACTACAGGAATTTTCTCATCAATAAAGAGCGTAGGTATACTGAGCCGGACTGCCATAAGGAGATTCTCACGACAGTGTACAATGAGATCGTGCAAGATCCGCAGTAGGCCCCCCAACACACCTGTCGACACCTGATCAGAGCCCCAGGAGAGAGGTTCGTTCTGGAAATTCGATCTGACGGTATCGAGTAGCGATCGACCGTGTGGTAACTGCAAAGCCCTTCTAGGTTGGAAAAAGGAATCTGAGACTTTGCCATAGACCACGTCAGCAGGAGGCTGCTGGGTGAACGTAAGACAGGTAGCGGTAAGAAGAATAAATGTTACGAAAGGAAATAAAATCGTTTATTTACGTTGTACAGAATTGAAAATATTGGCATGCGAACCAAATAGTACATCATTATTGACTATTGCTTTTATCCGAGTGACGTCACACAGAATCGATGTATCGATTCTTCGACTAATCGGACGGTTATTCGAATCTAGCTCAAAGGCTGTCATTGTGTTGTAAACAAAGATTGTATGGAAGGTTTTTCATTATGCCAATCTGTGCGGTTATTAGTTGCTCTTCCCGTCCCGGAAGCGGCATTTAATGTTTTGGTTCGCCAGAAGTGATTAGAAACAGCGTGGAAAGACAAGGAAACTTTCTGAAAACAGAAGAATATCAGCCTTTGGGCGTTCCCAGCATTCCTGACAACAGATTTTCGATAAACTGACACTAAACCACCTTCAAATTATCTATTTCCACAATCCAGTTGTGTTGTCTTCGACTCCCGTATCCTGTCTTGTGGTTCTCTTTAGCTTTCATTCGCACAACAGTTTTCTTTTTCATCAGTACTTGTTTGTTTTCCCGGGAAATATCACGTGTTCACCTCTCAAAACCAACTGCTCGTCACGAAAATTCTGTAATCTTCACATCAAGTTCATGGTGCACTACCTATTGTTGATTCTGAGCGAATTTTACATGGTTACAATGTACAATGAAATTTCTGAATAAATTCTGTGTTTTCATTTAATGGAGTACATTATTCAATTATCAATCAACTCACCTAACTACAGATCTACAATAAACAGACTATGGGAGTCAGTTCACGTAAGTAGGTACCAGGCTTCAAGAAAAGAAGTTCGTAGGTAAGTACAATAGTCATAAAATTTACGTTTGAAAAATACCGTGTTTTCTCACAATGGTAGGTATTTGGTTCATTATGGTTGCTTGCATTTAGTTGTTGCGTCTATGAGTTCGTCAATCGTACATATTAGTAGGTTTGTTCTGTACTCCCTTGTTTGTGAAAGTCTGTACATCCGTGGCAGGTAGAAACAAAACACCTCCTCTGAACTAACCAGATATATGTTGTTGGACAAACAATGAACCATTAGATAGGAAGCCACTCCAAAATCGGTAGTTAGTAGGTATTTGAGACCCAAAAAAATTCAATAAAACTCTGGAAAGTCTAGGTTTGTGGTGTCCACTACCTTCTAAAGGTGAATACGATCAAAATCATCGCAAGGTAGGAACGTTTTACGTCACAATGTAGGGGCAGAAAAGGATGTAGAGAGGCACTTGTCTCTGGGTCTCTAAACGGTCTCCAAACGTAAATACCTAGGTATCCAAGTAGTAATAAATTTGTTCAATGGGGCTAATAAATATTCTAATTTTCATTCTGAAAAACTAATTTCGAGAGTTTTTAATTGACATTAGGTAATGTCTGTGTCAGCTTGGTTTGCTTGTCAGCATGACAGTTGGACCTTACATGTCACTGTTCTTGAATAATGTCAAGACCCCTCAGAGTCTGTTTCAGCTGTTCGCTATCAGATCACTACTTACGATTAAATAATTGCTTTAAAAGAGTAAAATAAATAAATTAGAAGAAAAGAATGAATTTACCACCATACTGTTTGCATACCAAGAAATATTTGGTAAGTATGTGTATGTAAACAGACTGACCTTGCTCGACTGAGATTCAAAATAGCGCCCCTTCACGACCAGCTGAGAAGGTTAGGTTTGATCCCGAAAATAATAGATTATTGACTATCGCGGATGAGAGCAATAAAGATTAGACTGTCTTACAAAATAGCTTCTGTAGGACTCTTGTTTGCACCAACTCGACAAAATGTGGTGGCTGTCGATCTCTGCCGACAATAAACCTTTTAGAACTGCCTACTGCCAAATAAGCAGCGATTCTGCTGATTAGAGGGAACGGAGTAAAATAAAAAGGGGCCAAAACGACCAAAGACCGAAAGGTTTCCGATGCTGAAAAGAGGCTTTAGTCGACCTGATGCGGATCGTGCTATCGTTCCGAGTGATCACGTAAAAAGCAGGTTGACCAGCAATGTTGTTTTTTTTTGTCCTTTCCTCCCCGTCTTTTTCAGGTGGAGCGGAGTCTGAGGCCATGAATGGTAAAAGAAGTGATTGGGAAAGGTTTCCGGTAATAGGTGGGTCCTGGGTGTTAAGAGAATGGACCCCGCCAGCGCAGCGTCCCAGCCTCGCGAGGATTTCACGGCTGATAAAACCCGATAAAGCTTTTTCTCGAGCTGATAGTGCGGAGTTTTACGGCTTGGTGCAGAGCTGTTTTCAGAATGATGCATATGCAGTGGGCGAAAGTTCATTATCTGGAAAGTAACTGAAGGTAACTACTCAATGCTCCACTGGATTACAACCAAACTAGCTAATTGCAAAAGTAAAAGTAAACTTTTTCTGTGATAATTTATTTTGCAATAATTTATTCTGCGATTGTGCAACAGAGTCGGATTTCTGGGTTGAGGGTAAATTAGATCTGAGCGGTTAGGGCTTTGGTTTATTATTGTCATTAATAAACCTTTGGAATCGACCAAGAAAAAATTTATTTTTACCCCCCCCCCCCCTGAAATTTGTTGGTTTACTTTTCAAGGTGGGTACGTAGAATTTGAAAATCGAATGAAAACATTTCCGTCCGTCCGCCGTACGCGGCACTTTGCTTAGTTCCAATGGACCGATTTTGATGAAATTTGGTAAATGGGCTCCACTCGGGGTCTAGTTGTGCCCCGAAGCTTTTGGTTGATGTCGGTCACTTCTAAGGGTCGAAATTTTGAAAACGCCCTAGCTCAAAAAATTTCGATGTAAAGGTATTGTTTTTCCATCAATTTAAGATAGTATTTAATTTTTAGAGACCACGCGGAGTTCTGTAGGACAAACCGTTCGCTCCCTACGAGAACTTAAGGGTTGGACTTACGATAAATCAGAAATAAGTGAATCGCAAATTATACCCAATCTCCGTTCAAATTTTAGCTTTTAGGTACGTGGTAGGCGGGTGGTGACAGTGGCAAAGCCGAGTTCTTTGCAGACGAGTGATCTATATAGAAAAATAATAAACCTTTGTGTAATAGTTTGCAGCGTTTTGAGTTATATTTGACGATCAACTTAGGGAAATGTTCGCTTCATTGAGCCCGCAGGGGGACAAAGAGCAATGATTATGAAGAATGAAGGCTTTTGTAGTAGTGAGTATTTGAGCGGCAGATTGACATAACAAAAAAACAACAAAAAAGGAATACTAATTTTCTATTACTAGGAATACTAATGTGGCAGCTCTGTTCCACATCATAACAATATTCTATCAGAACTAAATGTAATTATCACATTACACGAATAACTTCGTACTAATTGTACATATAAATAGTAATGTATTGTGAAAATCAACTATTACTACATATTAGGTGTTCTTCAAGAATTATATAGTAATTGTACTTGTTTAGATAACTCTGCTATATTATACTGTTGTTATAAGAGTAGCCCTACAGCTTTTAGAAGTTCTCACCTCAATGAGCACTGTGGAGGTAGGGCTTCTTCTCCACTCTCTTCGCTTCCTTCTCTGACTCCATAAAATTCCTTTTGTACTGAGTACCTTGTTCATTATCATCGTCCGCTTAGTTTTTACTTCCGAACCAAGGTCCGAATATGATCTTTATTTTAACGAAAGCCAATGAGTATATCGACTACTTCATTTCTCTTTGATTGATCTTTGACTAACAAGATAAAGTTTTCATATGAACTGATGCATGGTATCTCCTTTTAAATATAAATTCTAAACGCCTAGGTTATCCCAAACTCGGAGAAACATCTCGATCCAAGCTTCCAGCCAACAAAAATGTTGATAACTTTATGAGTTGAAATGAACTTTGACACAATACTAATGTGCTGTATTGCAAGTAGTTAGTATCCATATAAAGACGGCATGTCATGAACCACAACGCTAAACATAGTTTAAAACAACTAACGTAATTTTAAATCTAAAGTATTTACTTGTTTATTTGTAGTGGCATCTTCACCAGCACATTTCAAATTGACGCTTGGTACGATCACTGCGTAAACCATCCTTCGAGTGAGTAAATCTTTATAATATTATTGGGTTTTTATTGTTGTTTACATTGGTAATTTTGTTATTTTGTACTCATAGGACTATTCGATTTAACGCCATTAAGAGCGAATATAGTTTTTGTTGCTATAGTCCCTGAATAAGGTAATAAATTTACCGAAAGCTCGGCACAGAATTGATAACTCAGCGGACCCCATTCCCAATCCGTTGACGTAGTATCGCTGTTGGATCGATCTACATATTTACAATTTGAAACAATAACAGATCGATTTCAAGGATTAGGTACCTACCCAACGCCGCGGAGGGAAATGGATCAAGAAAGTCGAGGAATTTGTGTGAGAGAGATGTAAGGATATGCCTCTAACCAGTAGAGATATGAATTCCGGAGTTATTGAGTGATGGCATCGCTGATCACTCCCAATGAGTTCCCCAGCTTCCTTAAATTAAAACTTGCGACATGACTCCATTGTTGACGGCTGACACTTCTATTAGCCTCGAAACACAAATGATCACATACAAACCATAACTGTTATGGATCCTCATGGAGACCTTGCTGTCAGAGGGTTCAAATAAGTTTCAGCCTGATCTCTGCAGAATTGCCTAAGATCAAGTTCGTATTACAAAGAAATATGAGTGGTTGAAGTTGAATAAATTCCAAATTTTATGAAGAGCTGTTTGCGAGCATAATTCCTTCATTCGAAAGGCGTTTAGCTATTAATATCTACCCCACTCATGGAAGCTTTCCAAGATGTTGAAACGACCCTTTCTTAGAAGTAGGTACTTACGGTAAATCGAATTTTAAGTAAAATACCGGAACCGATTAATCCGACACGTTTTTTCCCTTCAGGAGAATTTTTACGGACAATTTTCTCGCTTGGTGCCATTAAAACTTGACACAAAATAGATGAGAATAAATATAAAAAAAGAGTCAAAGTAGGCATTAATTGCGCCGTTAATTACAAAAGGCGCCTCAGTCCCGGGGTCTAGTATAGTAAAAAGGAGCCGTCGTAAAGTCTGGGATGTTACTTCTTATCTCGCCTTGGATATTTTGACTGATGCCAGAGTAAACAGAAGAGAGCGGCATTTAATGAAGTCTTGTCCCTTCGAATAGCCTTGGGTCCTCCTAAACAAATTCCAGACGTTACGAGTTCTTTTCTCAATGGAATCTTCGGGTTAGGAAGAAAGATCGATGTAAGCTAGAAATACAGGAATTGAGGAGAGATTCTAAATGAAAAGATATAAATTGGTTAACGAAAAAGGTGGCAGTACAAAAAGAGGGTAAGTAACCACCTGAATGATTATTTGAAATTGTTTGAGAGTCGGTGGAGGCGAAAATTTGGAAGGAACTTTGTTCAGTTTGGACCGGACAGTAACAAGATATCAGAAATACTATATAAAAAATGAATTTCATAGAGAGAGTGAAACAATCAAGGTTGTAAAATAAATAACCTTTAATTCTAATCTATGAGATTAATTTCTGGTGTTCCTAAAACTTGCTCAACACTATAGAAACAAAGAAAATTCCGTGCAGTATCGTGATGTGTGGTTAACAGGAGGCCTAAGGAGTAGTCCGTGGCGTCACCACCTTTGTTTTGCTCGGCACTTACTTGAATTGGTAATTCGTTGACTTAGTAATTCCCCTCCTTGGAATTAAAACAAATTGCACTCACGCGTGACCAAAGTAAAAAGACAAGCAATATAAGGTATTTTAGAGTTCTGGAAATCCTGAAAATTGAAAGCAAATTACGATTAATACAACAAGCTAGGAGCAAAACGTGCAACTTGCGCAATTAAGAAGTCATCCGTATGACATACTGAACCTAATCAATTTCGGAAGTTGGTCAATTTTACTGGAAGGCGATGCGAGATGTTTCAATCCATCAATGTATGAAGCGGGCAAGGAAAGATGACGTACACGAAGGTACCTCTACCTCTATTTCATTCATTGGACAAGGTTTCAGCGGTTGAGAGAGATTAAAAGCGTTAATCTATAGTAATGATATCGTCTGAACGAACACGAAATAGGACGGAACTTGAAAGGAGAAATATCATGTTTTTTTCGAGTTTCGTGATACGATAAAACTTGAGGTTTTATAGCGCAAAAAATTCTCAGTGAGTTAGCAATCTGTGAACGGACTTATTGCGAACATCTCCCGCAAGATTAGTCCTCTGGGGGTCTTCCGGTTCCATTTGTTACATTTTATTAATTAGTGACCGTATTCTGGGGCACGCCTCTACCCCCCCCCCCCCCTCATCCACTTGACCAGAACAAACACACATACACACACACTCTACGACCACTGCCTGCTGTATCTAATGAACCGTTTACAAACGAGGAGTGGTAGAACGTTGTTTTCATGAGATAAACTCTTGTTGGAAGGATCAGAGGGGGGAAACCGATAATTCTGATAATATTCATCCCTATTATTTTTTTTTATACAGAATAACGAACATCGTTAATTTCACATGTATGATGGCAGTTCTTGTTCTGCTAAAAGCTATTCTGAGATTATTATAATGTGAAAAGCTTCAAACTACTCCAAGAGTCAAACTTACAGTCACAGGAAAGAGTGAATTCGATCTTATACATGCAACTGAACTTCTGGGTGTATTCACACTGCTTTGGTCTATAGTTAGTTTCATGGTTTTACTCCCTCGTAACACCATCAGATTTTGAAAAATGGCCATGGGCCAGATTGGAAAGGCTCCCTCATGCGAACTGAATACAGAAGTTGTGAACATTGATCGGAGTTGTAGGTAAGTGCCGAAATCGTAAAATTCTACTAAAATAGTTTTAGTACCCTTCATGAAACCCCAAAATTAGCGAACCAATCGACCTACGTTTTGTCTCATAAGAGTTTTGTCTCATAAGTTTAGACAAAAAGTGGAGGAAAATATATTCATCTCTGTTATGATCATTATCGAGAATGTAACTTTTATAAAAGAATATTACTCTCACTATGATTGTCACTTCTTTCCAAAGAATCTCCTGAAATAATTATCCCAACAATCTGGAATTTGTCCGATTGAATTCAGTAATGGATAATTTCCTGAACACAAGGCAAAATCTAATCAAAAATCAAAATCAAATAAATCAATCAAAAATAAATAAAAATGAAAAAAGGCATTCGGGCCTCGCAGTTACTGCTTAGAGCCTTCGGCTAAAATTCAAGAAAAATGGAACATGCTTTAGCCGTGTTTTGTTTGTTTGATGTTTCCTTTTACTAAGAATTTGTTGTCGATGCATTATTAAAGTTGTAGGAGGACAATCACGACCGGGACACATCACCATTTTGAAGCGTGGTATTCTTATTATTTTATTTTCTTATTGAAATCGAAAACATTTAAACCGTCGAAGAACACATTTCAACTAAAAGCCCGCATACATAACAAAATCTCGCCTAGGTTTCAAGATCCTTTGATTACATTCGTGAAAACCAAGCCAACCAACAACATCAATATAATCCACTAAATCGATGTTGGTTTTTACCGCGAATGTTGTTTACAGTTCTTTTAAATCAGAGGTATATCTCAGCTTCGTCCCTATTTACTGATGTTTTGGCAATATATAATTAACGTATAAATTGAGGGCTTTTCATCGAGTGGCGAACGATTTTCGTCGGAATAACACTAACGGCGATACGTTTCCCTAGAAACGGGTCGGCTGTAAGTGAAAATCATTACAAAATCCCGCACTACTTTTGTTCTACGGTTTCGTCGTTTTTGCCCAGTTAGGTGATGGCTAAAACATGTTTCATGCCAAATTAATATAAAAAAATGTAAATTGTTATATGATAAATTGATGATTGATTGTGATGTAAATTTAGTGATTGGGTAAATTGATCATTATCAATCTAATAAATTAGATGAAAGGAAAGAAGTCTACATAACAAAATACTGTGAGAAAAATAATCAATTTTATTTTGTATTAGGGATTGCTTTGTATTTTTAGAGCAACACATACATGAACTTCCGAAGCTAAGGTTATTCAGCTACTTACTAAAATACCACAATTTGTTCAAATTCGAAGAATATTGGGGTTAGGCTCTAGATGCTGCTCTGAGACTTTCATTGGCATTCATCACACCAACTATAGGTAGCGTCAAGCAGTGCAACGAATATACCAAATGTATTTCTTCTTCATTGAACATTAATTTGTCACAATATTAATTGAAATTGACCGATTTTGCTGAAATTTGGAGACTTATTGGTAATAAGTTCCAAGTTGATTGGTAATAACTTTCAAGACATCTGTATCACTTCTTCACATGTATCACAGCTTCACATGGAAATTTGATTACAGTTTCCTAAGGAAGCAAAACTGAATACAACTCGAAGAAACGAACAGCGATCGCGTTTTGGTTAGCTAAAAATTCAACGGAGATTAGACCTCTTTGGAGATTCACAATCGTGATTGTGTTTTATCGAAGGAAAACCCTTAAGTACTCGTAGGGAGCAAACGGTTTGTCCTACAGAGCTCCGCGTGGTCTCTAAAATTTCTAAAAATTCAATACTATCATAAATTGGTGAAAAAAAAAAATACTTTTATTTCTGGAATTTTCGAACTTTTGAAAATTTAAACCCTTAATTTTCACCCCTTAGAAGTGACTGACATCAACCAAAAGCTTCGCGGCACAACTAGACCCCAAATGGAGCTCATATACCAAATTTGAACCAAATCGGTCCGGGGTTGCTAAGAAAAGTGCCGCGTACGGCGGACGGACGGAAAATTTGTTATTCGATTTTCGGATTCTACGTACCTTGAAACGTAAACCAACAAATTTTGAGGGGGGGGGGGGTTAAACTTTTTTTTCTTGGTCGATTCCAAAGGTTCATTGTTGAAAATAATAAACCAAAACGGTGGACAAGGACACCAGAAGTTGTCGAAACGTAATGGATTTGCCGAAAGTTCTAATTAAGATGCCATTTGAACATGGATGTATCAAATCCTGAGGTAAATACTTGTAATTCAATAACAATAATAGTGCTCGAGTGTAATGAAGATACAGGAATAGCCTTTATAATCACCTGTGCGAATTTCCCTAACAGAGAGGAACAAGGTTGAATTATACTGTTTGGAGATAGGGTACTGTTAAAGGATGAAGGGATGGTGGAGGGGCTTAATGGTAAAATGGAGACGGAAAAAGCACCTTCGAGACCTGAGGAGGCCCGTGAATCACAAAGAGGAGCTTTTAGTGAACAAGGGTGGCATAAAACGGGAAGGAAAGGGAGAAAAAAAAACTTCGAAGTGAAACAGAAAAAAAAATCTGTGGTTGTTTGGAAGGAAGTGTAAGAAGGCGGAGTAGACATCGAAACGGGAGTTTGTGAAGATACCAGGAGGGGGTGGCTGGAGATAAGAGCGTGGCGTGTACTCCGCGTTTCCGTCCGAACAGCGAGGCCTGGGCAGGCTGTTTCCGCTGCAGGAACAAACCACCCCTTCTGGTTCACTCTTGTACAACTTGAGTGAACAAACCTTGGCTTCCTATAGGCTGAGTATTGGAGCCAATTTTCGGTGAAAAAATGGCTGGCGAGAACCACGTTTTCCTCGTTCTAAAGGCACTGGCGCTCATACACCTGGAAAACCTCGTAATTCCGAAGAGGTCAACTTATCAAGAGACAGAAAAACTTCAGAAAAATGATCCAAATGAGCTTGAGGCGAGCAATCGACCATCATGCTACTCAGTATTGATCGATTGAAGGAATCAATGGCTTAAACCGCTTGAATATAGAGAATTACTTACATGAGGCCGATTTCAAGTTTTTCCTCATACCCTTCAGCGGACTTACAAGGTTTTCTCTTAGATTTTTGCAGGACTAATGGGGTTAAAACTAAAAACTGCTCTGTCAAAATTATGTTTTATTAATTTTGGTTTATTATTTTCAATAATGAACCTGTGGAATCGACAAAGAAAAAAACATTTTTAACACCCCTCAAAATTTGTTTGTTTACGTTTCAAGATACGTAGAATCCAAAAATCGAATAAAAATTTGGCCGTCCGTCCGCCTACGCGGAACTTTCCCCACTCAGCATTGACCGATTTTGATGAAATTTGGTATGTAGGTTCCATTTGGGGTCTAGATGTGCCCCGAAGAATTTGGTTGATGTAGGTCACTTCTAAGGGTTGAAAAATGAATTTTGAAATTTTGAAAACTCCCTAACTCAGAAAATTTTGATATAAAGGTATTGTTTTTTCCTTCAATTTAAGATTCTATAGAATTTCTAGAATTTTTTGAGACCACGCGGAGTCCTGTAGGACAAACCGTTCGCTCCCTACGAGAGTTCAAGTGTTGGACCTACGATAAATCAGAAACACGAGTGTGAATCGCAAAAGAGGCCTAATCTCCGTCCAAATTATAGCTGACCGAAATGCGATCGATGTTTTTCTTCATGTTGGATGGTTGGTGGCTTTGCAGACGAGTGATCTATATAGAAAAATAATAAACCATAGTGTAATAACTTGCAGCGTTTTAACACGATTTCCACAAAATGTTTCAATCTTTATTGATATCCTGGGGACCAAAACTTGGTTGCAATCACATACCTCGCTACACCTTTACAATTTTTTAAAAGCAAGGAAGCAATAACAAAATCAAATTAATCGTATCACAGGGTTTTAAAACCATTGCATTTATATTTTTTGAGAATAAGGGGGAAAATGTCTTTAGGTACGTTTGTGGAGTCCTTTGTGTCTGTGTGGAGTCTTCAATAGGTAAGTTATCTAGGTACGAGCTAGGAAACAGCAGTTTCAAATGAGACTGTGGAAATTTTAATAAATAATAATGTTAATAATTCAGAAAGAAAACAATAGTCTTCGTTCTTTTCACACAAATATGAGAAAAATGCGCAGGTAAAGCGTGTTTCTTTCACCCTAAATCAACACCTTCCTCAATGGAGGAACACAGACTTACAAGGTCTTCGTACCAATCTGGAAGGACCTATGATTTACAGGTTTTTTTCCAGCTGATTGCGGGAAAACGGTTTGGTCTGCACACGAGAGATTTTGCGAGAGATCGCAGACACACTTCCTATATCAGAATACATCCTTATCAGACTTACGAGGTTTTCCAGGTGTATGAGCGACATTCAGCTGCGTAAACTGATAAACAGCCTGACCAAATACCAACTTTGCTCCCTTACTTCAACATCTACGTGAAGATAGGTATCTAATTCGATGACAGCTCCATTTTTCGGATACCATTATGTCTCTTAGGGCCGCTTTCACCAACATGGATGAACCTCGGATAATTTTAAGCAGGGGTTGAAATTAGATCCGCGGACCACAATTTTGATCGTTTCTCGAAATGATTTCTTCTAACCGAACAAGAATTCAAATCTGGTTCAGAAATTTAGCACCTGAAAATCTATCCCCAGAGTCCCAGAATATTATTCAGTTCAAAGATTGCGCCGTTTCGTCCACCAAAAATATTAAAAACCAGCGATAGTAGCACATATTTCCGAGACACGAATAACAACGGAATCATTATTTATATCGTTCTACATGATTGAGTCGGACCTGCCGGTGTCTGTTGAAATCAAAACTTAATTTGAAAATAAAAAACAACTTGTACTGATCTTTTTAATTATATTTATCGTGGACGAGAAATCGCGTGGAGAGTCTAATAAGTAATTATTTAATTTTAAATTTAATCAATTTAAATCAATTAAATTGAATTAAATGTAGTAGATGTTCAATTATCACGAACATAATTTGAGTTATCGGTCATTTAACTATTATCTGTTACCTACCAATCTTCCTAATATTTGATTACCACTGTTTACTTATACCGTCCGCGTTCTCTTGATTCTCACTTCAGTATACAAGTTACAAGTATGTAACGCTATTTGACGACACTTTCATTCAACTGGTAGGATCAAAGATTAGGTTCTCAAAATCATCTTCACCAATTAAATAGCCTTCAACGAGCATCTTGTGATTGGCACGAAACTAAAATTGTTCTGGAAGGTCTAAAATGTAGAACGCGGGCGTGACTTTTTTTTCATGCTTAAAAAGTGAAAATAATGCTTCCGCTACGTTGGTAGACTCGAAAACAAAAATGTTCTGTGAAAATAAGGAACAATGAAAGTTGCCAAACGTGGTTAAGAACACGCAGGGTGTCTGAACCTTCGGTATGTTTCTACGATTGTTTGCAAATGGAATTTCCGAAAGGTACCGCATCGAATACTAGAAATATGAATCTTACGAGCTGGTTTTCCAAATGTATGGGATTATCTACAACTTAATTATTATTAATTATCCGTTAACATTAATTTTAATCAATAACTATAGTTTAAGTCCATTTTTAAGTCAATAAACAAATACCTTCATCCTACATCAATAAGTGGGGGTTTTCTGTACAGTAGACCTACTGCAGATCCAACAGAACCCTTCTTACAAGCTTGAAATCGCAAAAAATTTTGATATTCTTTGTTTGAAAAAGTATTCCTGGATCTGATCTTTAATATTGTTATCCACCGAATAGTCTGAATACAATAATTGTATTCGGTCATCTTCTGAAATGCCCTTAAGCCCCAAGCAAATACATCCGAAACTTGATTATGATACGAGCTAGCAAGACACGTAATAAGTATCGTGTAATATAAGGATATAACATTACAATAGTATGATAAGATCGACTTCGTTCGATTCGAATTGGCTACTAAAAATAATGATCTGGCTGACGGAATGGATAACTCTACGACTCGCTGGGGATCAACATTATTGGAACCAACATTCCGGCACGCGTTTTTGGTGGGAATTTCTCAAAAAAGTGCACCCGCATCTCCACCTCCACAAAAGAAATTCCCACCGGTTTTCATCACATTGTTGAACGAACGAACACACGCTTAAAGGCAGCTTCATCGGAGACTCTTTTATCCTAATAAAATAACCATAAATGATGGACGACCGATCTCTACCCGCATCTGGAATCTTTATCGGATACCACCTAAAGGGTCTGATTGAAAAATGATACAATCTTTTTGTGCCTCCTTCGAAACAAACTCCCTTCAACAGAGAAAAAAAAAATTATCAAAAGCATGAAAAGGTTTGTGGGACGTTTCCACGATAAAATCTAGCGTTTTTCCGTCGTTGAAACGAGTTAAAAAGTGTTCATATTATCGTTCTCTAGAGCCAGAAAAACCGTCCACGCACGTGATATTATCCTATCAAGCCCTTCAGTTTAAATTCAAAGGGCACGTGGAATATGGTGGGGGGGGGGGTTACTGCGTTTTTGGCTCCTTCAAAGAGACAGACAAGAAGTTGAAAGGCACAAGCGAAAAATGCGGGGCATCCGAGACACGTCACTGTGGGAAGTCTCCCTTTCGAGATAAAATGTCAACCGCACATTTTTGCTTTAAAACCTGCTCGAGTGATATTCGGCATTTTTGTCTTCTGGGTGGTCCTCTCCGCAACGTAACCCCTTTTGACGTTTTGAAAGGAATTAACGGAATTTCGAATTGGTTCGTCTCCGATTGAGTTAAAAAGGGCTTTTGTGGCAATTATACCATTATTCACATTTTCTTGAATTTTATCGAACAAAGAACAAAACTTTCCAAATTATTACACAGTGGTTTATTAAGTCACTGTAGAGATCTGCATGTAACGCAGGTTTTCCAATAATAGTATCAACCAACCATGTAATTGCGCATAGTTAACAATCAAGTTTATTTTGACATAAAATGAAAACATCGTTATTCCAAAGTTGAAAGGGAATACAAAATTTAATTTTTGGTAGTTCGGAAAGTATCCCTGATGGACTTAAAATTCCATATGAAGAAACGAGAAAAAAGCGCATTTGAACTGCTGAAATTTGGCTCACTAGGAATAAAAACTAAAATAATAATTTTTACACATTTATTTTACGAATAAAAAATAAAATAATTTTTTTTTGCCTGAAGGGAGGTATGTTGGATGTCCTTGAAAAATTTGACATTTCTTAGAGTGATAGGCCGGGTAAATGTCTGAATGAGGTGATCCCTCAACATGTTTCACCGAGCCCCCCCCCCCCCCCCCGCACAATATTACCCACACAGCTGTTTGATCTCCTTTTCACTTTGTCTGCCTAGATTGGCATTTATTGATCCTCCAGATCCCTTCGACTTCTCTGAGCCAATAAGATTCAATCTCCTTTCACTTACATCTGCTTCAATCTGATTGGGTATGACTTTCACTTTCTGGACCTATGGGATTCAAGCTCCCTTTCACCTATGACTATGTAAGCTATGCTCCCTGTGATGTACCTTCAGTTATTGCTTGTTACTGATGATGACCTAACCGTCGAAATCTATTTAACTTTGCAACTCATTATTTTCGTGGAAATAGACAACATTCTTCTAAACTACGTTTTTTATTTGGCTCACTTCTGAAAGCGAACATGTGCGATCGCACTGATGTTTCTTACTCACCAACTCTCTTGCGAGAAAACTGTCACCTAAGTTGTGAAGACCATTTAATTGGTAGGTGGTTTGGAAGGGGATTCGGCTCCTTAGGTTCCCAGAGCCCACGTGTTCCGAATAATTCCACAATAATTTCATGAAACTGAATAATTTCATAATTGTTGATCGACTTGATGGTTTCATTCGTTTCTAAAAATTTAATCGCAAAAACATCTAAGGTGCCTCTAAAACAAACCCCAATCTATGTTCTAAACAACACATTTATTAACAGAATTTGCGAGACTTGAGAGACATGAAATTATGCAGTGACCTGGGACGAGGTCCTTGGCATCAAATGAGATAGAAATAACGGTGAGCTTTCGTATTCAAGAAGAAGTCATTGGCAGAGAACGAAATAAGTTACGATCCATCATATAACGTGTATATCAGTAGATGAATTATTGAGTGACGGACTATAAATCAAATGTTCACGCTATCGCCGACTATTCCGTTTGTTTTCAAATGCTGGAAGAGGTATAAATACCAGAAATCGCGATAAATAACGAGAAAGGTTCAGTCGTGAGGTATAATTTACTATAGTAATTTATTTTTTCATATAACGATCAACACTATGCAAGTTTGTGTGATGTACAAGTACGTATTTAAAATGTAGTCCTCCGTCGAAAACTGTCAGCCAGACCCACAAAATCAAGATCAGAACAAGTTGAGGGAGCCTGCTCAGAAAAACACCTGCTCTCAGAAAAACAGCTGTCCTGAAAAGTTCCTTTTTCTCGGTAACTACTCGACCAATTTCGTTCTAATTTTTACAAGATACTAAATGGATGTAATCTAGAGAATGAAATATTTTTTGTAACTCTCATTTCGTGGATACTGAGCTTTGTGTCCCGAAAAGCATGATTAGATGGAAGGCCACTATTTTTAGTTTCGTTTACTTAGGTTAAAAAATCAACAAACTCTTTTCACTCAAAACCCCTGGCAGTAATTTTAGTTCATATATGGAAGTGGAACGTGTGAAGATTTGGGATAGATTGGTCGAATGGTTAGACAGAAAAAGGAACGCGAAAATGGCCCAATTTTTCTACATTAAAAAATAATCTTTGCCTATGTTTTAATCTTTTTTTTATTCCACCGGCTTGGACAAAATTTACAGCAGACATGCTTACAGGTGTGAAGAACATTGCCTTGAAATTTCAAATAATGTAGTTCGTAATTGTGGTAATTGTGAAAGCGAAACGAAAGGAAGACGCCCGCGGGACGCTAAAAGCGGACTACTCCCCTTAAGGAAGTAGGAAATGGACAAAAATTCGAGTTCAGAATGTTTGACGTGACTTGGGTAAATCGTTTATGGGGCCAAATCGAAAGGCAATTTACCGCTCTTTCCATCAGAATCCTCATATTTGAGCTATCTTGTAAATAAATTAAAGAATTACGACCATTTTGGTTACATGAGGTCGAAAACACAACCAAAATCTTCAAGTATAAAAAAGTCGGATTTGTAGAAGAGTAACAAGAAAATGCTGCGTGACAATAGTTGCAGAATTGGTATCTGAAGCCGGTATTTCACAACTCATTGATAGAGTGATCTTCAGTAGGATCGAGAATTACAACAATCAACATAATTGTTAGGGTTTATCAAACGAGTCACCAGGCTGTTTTTGCTGGCTTATGAAGTTCATCTGGTCTCAACAGACTAAAAGCTTAGACGTGTCAAGAGTTTACCCTCTTCCTTGATGTGGGCAGGTTGCGGCTTCACAACGTCTGCCCGAACGTTTTTGCCTCTACACATGCTTCTGACCCAAAGCCCAAGTTCTTGCTACAGGAATCGGCAAGTAGTTTTGTCTACGGAGGAGTCTCCCCTTCTTGAAAAGGGCGTTTTTCAAGAGGTTCGAATAAGGGACTTTTTTTCTTCAGTCTTCTTCGAGTCCGTCCCCTGGGTGCCACGACCTGTCCCCCATTCCGACGATCAGTTAAGGAGTCAGCTGTTTAATAGTCTGGCCCCCTCTTGGCCTCTTGTACCAGGAGGGTTGGCAGTCCTGCTGGAGTGATATCCATCATTTCCAGCGGAGATCTCCCCTTCCTGCTAACACCTCATCTGCCTACCCTCACCTGAAAATGATTTCTCACAGTTGTGAAAACCCTTTGTGAAGGGTGAATAAATATTATTACTGCATGACTCACCGAGGGTTGATCCTTGGAATAGGGACGCTCTAAAGGAAATAATCTCCTTTTTGCCCCCATCACCTATTCAAGTCATCACCAACTTTAATCCATCTTGCCCGTAAAAGCTATCCGTGGAAAACGGTGAAATCGTTTCATAACAAAAAATCTACCCCATGGATGTTAAAACCTATTGTGTTGCTCAGACATAATCAATCAAACCACAACACGGATCCTGATGAAACCGATAATGTTCTACACAAGTCATATTCACCTCTTTGCAACGCTTGACGATCAATAACCAATATCTCACTATTCAGCACAATCCAACGCTGTAAAGCGTGGTACAAGAATGTAAATCATTCCAATTGAACCAGCAGTTCAGATTTTAAGAAAATCTTGAAAACCAATGGAAATTATTGAAGGGTAGAGCGAAATCACTAAAGTAAACACAAAGTTGAAAAGATTTGGGAGCAAGAAAGAATACTGTTGAAATCAATAAAACCATTAATGGTTATGCAAATCAATATTAAAGCGCATATCCCAGTATAAGGACAGAAAAGATGAGTTACTCCATAAAAGCCCTCTACATAATATTATACATAATATGTATATTATACAATAATATGCAAGAATTATTGAAAGAAAAAAGAATCCAACGCGGGAAAAATCCTCGATGTACAGTAATGCAGAATTACATGAAGTTAATTCTGTTATTATGAAAAAGAGATTCCTAGTTAATAACCAGTCCACTACCTCGGTCAGTTACTCCCGGGATTGAGGGGAACCAATTCAACCAACCCGTAACAAAAACACAACTGACGACCCGTTTTTGCGACAGATCTGATTTTCTCGGGGATAAAGGGATATTTCCGGGTTATTTACAGATTTATCGACGCCCACAGCAAAAAAAGAGGTCCGATGCGGTGCCTGTAAAGAAGGATTTGGAGGGGGGAAGTAATGAATTGACTGCGGGATTTCGTGTTCCGTCACGGGGATTGGGATGGGAAAGGCTTTCAAGTTGAAGAGCTCTTGTACAGGATTAAAATCACGAAAAAAGGCCCGCCGGTTCAAACAAACTCAAAAAACTTTTTGGGGACCAGTTAAGCATGTACATGTCTGATTAGATTAAACGTTGCAGATTAGGTATAGACAGTTCATAAATTTATCTAGCGGAAATTGCCAATCGTTCTATGATGAGATTGTTTTCTCTTGGTAAAACCGAACCATGAGTAACTATTATAGTTATAATAGTCTATAATAGAGACTATAATAGTCTCGAGTCAACTTGATTTGGAATAAAATAGGATTGGAATATAACGTATCTATTACGTTTTTCCGATAAAAATTCTAAAACATTATTTTTAACTTAGGCCTCAGTCGACATTTGAATAGAACCTTCCTTTGCAGTCACTATGGGGTATTTGGGTTTTTGTTTTTTAATTAAATTTTTATTACAAATGCCTGCTCCCATTGCTGACTACAGGCAATTTACACATACTATTTTAATAATATTTTAATGATCGGGGTATTTCGGTGGGTCGGAAATTCAGGTTTTTGACATCAAATTTGGATTCAGCACCATTGAAAAGCTATATACTTCAACTTTTTGCCCAATGTTACAATAAAATTTGCTAGAAAAATTGATTAAAGAGATCACACGTTTGAAAAAAAGGCGGGCTTTCCTGAACCCCTGAAGGCGAGCAACTTAATACGTCACACAACTTGCTACGTCACACCCTGCTGCCATCGTTCAAATCCTCAACTTTCATTAGCTTCCCTAATTTCATCTAAACATTTTCTCGACGAACAGACCTGTTACCGTTATTAGTAAGACATACTCTGTTTAAAAAATAATAATATTAATAATAATTAAAAATTGCCTGAAATACCCCATTATGAATGGACATAAAAATATACTCGTTGAACAAACTGATTGACTTGGATTCACATTGAGCAGAGAGAACAAGGTGTTTGTATTGAACATAGAAGCTGTCTTCGTCACCAACTAGTATTTGCCGAAGGAGTTTTTTTTTCATTCAAACATAAATATTCAAGAGTATCATTATAGAGAGGATCTGAACTATGAAAATTGAACCTGGCAATGGTGAAGGACCTAAGTGCAAAAGATCGGTTTTTTTTTATTGCAGTTTTGAGTTTTTCTTGGCAGGACTCGATATCTGGGGGTGAAAGCAATCACGTTATCATCGCATTGGCACTCAGATGTTCGTCGCCACCGATCTTTCGTGAAAAAAGAAACTCAGTGTGTAGTTAGTGCCTTTCACCACTAGAGGTCGGGGAAGTAGTGTTTTTGCACTTAGTTCCTTTCACCACAGGCATGATTGAGCTCCATGATATCATAAACTTTGGTCACAGTGCTTTTGTCCTCACCTTTTGGTTTAGTAATGATTAAAGAAAGTAGCCACGTTTTCTCGCGGGTAGTAAAACCCCCTTACTCTGGTACTTTCCCGTTACATTCATTAATTACGACTCAACTCACGAAAACCAGCTTAAACGTACCTTCGGTCGTCCTTTTAGCATATATATCAATGGATAACCGAAGAATTAACGGGTGACGTTCCTATCTAGAAGATAAGGCGACCGGCCTGCCCTCTTTAGGGACAGATAAGATCGAGACCCAAGTAAAAAGCCATTAGCCCTGCGTGGTGTTAACATTCTTTCACTCTCCCATCCGAAGATGCTCCTCTTGCACCAGGTGCTTCAGTACTTATTGTATGGCCTCTATTCTCTACCGAAGAAATCTGACTCCAGAATCTTGTCTTACCCAATCACTGCCGTCGACTACACTCAACTCCGAAAACAATGAGAATTCGTCAGATTATAATTCTAACACAGCTTCGTCAAAATGTGAAGGACCATAATAAAGTATGTTTATTGCCCAAAGGCAGATTTTTTGAACTTAAGAATCTTTCGAAATGTATACCAAGACGTAACATTTTTATTTTAGTATTTTTTACATATATTTCTAGTATTTTTTCACATTTTTAATATTAGTTTATACTTATTCAATTAATATTAATAAAGAAAATATTCCAAAACATAAATGTGAATAAATTAGAAACATAAGATAAAGCGAAAAATGAGACTTGAAGAGATTTAATTCGCAAGTTTACTTCATTAATTGACGAACAAATCAATCGAGAACGCTATTGACACGATAATTGATTGTCATCAACATTTATTTATTGTTTCTCATAAACTTTCTTTTCACAAGGATGGATGTTGCGTTGTACGACAATTTCTTACAGGAACGAGATTGCAGCAATTACCTATCGAAGCGCGCTCTTGGAAATAATATAGTCGTTCTTCAAGTTGCATATAGAAGCTCACTGCATAATAGCGTGCTCGACCATAAAAACGCACAGAGAGAGCAGTTCGTGCTACCCATGAAAAACTGGTAACGGCGTTTGAGCGTTGAATTATAGCGTGACAAACGGTAAAGAGAAGCTGCGATTAGCTTGAGAACGACGAACGGCACTGAAAATCCCCTTTCGAATAACTCATTCTCCGCTCTTATTTGCCGCGAGAAGTGAAAAAACCCGTTTTTGAAGCATAGGAAGAAAACGCAGCGATGAAAGAAGGGTTCAAGTAACCTTTATCGGGATGACAGTTCGGTCACAAGCATAAAATACCTATGTGGACGCGGTGAAGGGGGAATTGCGACGGCATATAACTTATAATTGTGCCGTGATTTACAGAACGGTGCCAACATGGCGAAGGTATACGCTCAGAGTGAATATCCCTCCTCTGTGTCGGAAGGGATGTATGAGAGAACTTCGCGACTAGTTTTGCCGTGAGAAACGCGATGTTATCAACCTAGAAATTAATACCATTTTGATATTAATCAAAGCATCTTTGGCGCTCAAAGTCCCGTCATCAACCCCATGAAATATCAGAACAACTTAATTTCAATACTGAGCCAATTTTCAGCACGAATTGTTAATTTCGCTTATGTATTTCCCATTCGAATAGTTTGCCCTCGCAGTTGGGCAAGGATTATGATCTGATACTGAATTGTCAAGTAATCTTCACAATTTTGTCAACTTCGAACAAACTGAATCAATTCCTGGTGATCAACATAAATCACCCTAACACTTTTTATAGGAATAATCAATCAAGAATCAAAACACACTATTTGCAGAAAAGCTATAAATCGGTCAATATCAAACCTACTTTGAAAATTCGTTCATAAAGTCATGGTGCATGCTTAGAACTTAAGACGTTGGTGAATAATTGGTCTGTTGATTGTAAATTACATATTTTACTGTCACAAACCCGAAATCAGTCAAATATTTGGTACATTTTTTCAATGGTAATCCGATTCAAATGAAAACTTCTGCATGTGCATAAATATTTATTTGCCATCCCATAATATCGTCTGACCCTAGTAACTAAACAAAAGATCCATATTGATAATAACTAAAGCCAATAATAAACCCAACTTCATTGCGCGAAACTTAACAATCGTGTTATGAGATGAGAAGTTAAAAAAGTCAAAATTATACCAAAACAAGTTTTAACACAGAATGTGTTTTTGCGATGACCTACCGAAAAAAAATCGTCACGAATAATTGGTCTGTTGATTGTAAATTACATATTTTACTGTCACAAACCCGAAATCAGTCAAATATTTGGTACATTTTTTCAATGGTAATCCGATTCAAATGAAAACTTCTGCATGTGCATAAATATTTATTTGCCATCCCATAATATCGTCTGACCCTAGTAACTAAACAAAAGATCCATATTGATAATAACTAAAGCCAATAATAAACCCAACTTCATTGCGCGAAACTTAACAATCGTGTTATGAGATGAGAAGTTAAAAAAGTCAAAATTATACCAAAACAAGTTTTAACACAGAATGTGTTTTTGCGATGACCTACCGAAAAAAAATCGTCACGAAAAAGCGACAGAAAAAACCGTTAAGCGTCTTTTATAATGATTTTCACGTGCAACCAAGCCGTTGGTAAGGAAATAGAACTCCCGCAGTGTTCATTGCACAGAAATTGTTCACCATTCGTTGGAAAGCTCTCAATTTACATAGTATTTTTCTTGTAGTTACATATTTATTTATATAACATTTATAGGGTTTTAGACCAAATTAAATGTCTAACAATTATTTATTTTATTATTGCCAAAGACTCCACATTTATTATTGTTGTTTTTTATTTAACGGATGACTAGCATCGCAAAAACACATTCTGTGTTCCTATGATTTCATACAGAGTATGGAAAAAGAAATAAACCGGGGGGTGCAGGGGGGCGGAGCCCCCCGCCGAGGCGCAAAGCGCCGAGTTTTTTAGGACGTCCCACAGTAAGACTTGGGCGTCCTTATGCGATCGATCTGGGGTGAAGGAAGACAACACTCAACAGAAAAAAAAAATAACCACACTTTAGACCATTCTGAATCCAAATCCGCGAAAAAAACCATAGGTGTATGTCTGTGTGTGTGTGTGTGTGTGTGTATGTGTGTATGTGTGTGTGTATGTGTGTGTGTAACAAAATCTTGTGTACTCTGCACAGGCCTTAGTTCTCAACCGATTTTCCTGGTTCTTTTTTTGTTCGTCGCGGAAAACTATCTAGTTGTGCACTACGTCGCCGGAATTTCGAATTTTGCCTTTTAAGGGGGGAAAGGGGGGGTTAATGCTCGAAAAACGTGCGTTTTTGGGCATAATCTTGTGTACTCTGCCCAGGCCTTAGTTCTCAAACGATTTTCGTGATTCTTTTTTCGTTTGACGCGGAATACTATCTAGTTGTGCACTACGGCGCCGGAATTTTGGATTTTGCTTTTGAGAGGGGGAAAGGGGGGGTTAATGCTTAAAAAACGTGCGTTTGCGTGCATAATCTTGTAAACTCTGCCCAGGCGTCAATTTCCAACCGATTTGCGTGTTTCTTTTTTTGTTTGACTCAAATAACTTCCGAGTTGCACATGATTTTACCAGAGTACCAAAATTCGCAAGGGGAGGGGGTGAGTGGGGGGATAATATTCACAAAATATCCGATTTTTCAATATTTCGGTTCCTTTACGGCTTACTAATTGTACCCAAGCTTTGAAATTGAGGAAAAATTCTCATTATACCTCCGGATTTTCATTTTTTTCTCTGTACCACCATGGAACTAATAGTGGTGCCACCATGGTGCCATGATGCCATAAACCGCTTATTTCGTGTTTTTTTTTTTTTTTTTTGTGTTTCACTTTGAATACGGATCTGACATTCGACGGACTGCCTACTAAACCTAACAGATGAAAGTTCAATGTTACGACGTATTTCCGCTTTGGTGCCAGACTGGCACCATTGTTGGCGTTGGAGAGGCGGGGGGGGGGTAACTCTAATTCGCATGTTGGGTGTCGTAGATCATGGATTTTATAGTACTCTTCAGATTCGAGGCTCCCATGCCGCTAGAAATGTCAAGGTGGATAATGGAGGGGGGGTCAGTATTTCTTGCCTAAATTAATAAATAAATTACATCGAGTGAAACAGTTTTATCACTTAACAACTGGTTAAACTGATCCAATACTCATCCAATGGGACGTCCCCTGGAATGCATGCATTACTAAACAATATGTTTGAGGTTGACAGTTATTACAATCTCTAGCAAAACAGATATTACCATACACAGGGTGTCTACATTTAAGGGGGTCTCAGTCGGTCGCCGTTCGTCCCTCGTTACGGGTTAGTATTTCACGAAATTGAAGGCGCAACAACTTAAAAAGTTGTACCTAAATTTGAAATTTTAAAGGAGTTTAGAAATTCATTAGTGCGCGGCTCTAGGGTATTGAAAAACTAAAAGATTGCCGCAGGAATCATCAAGATCGAACGATAATTGCCAGAGAAATATGGGAAAAACATGGAAAAACCGTTTATTCAGAAGTTTTTCCCATCTTGGTTTATTATTTTCAATAATGAACCTTTGGAATCGACCAAGAAAAAAAGTTTTCAACACCCCTCAAAATTTGATGGTTTACGTTTCAAGGTAGGTAGAATCCAAAAATCGAATAAAAATTTGGCCGTCCGTCCGCCGTACGCCGTAAGCCGTACGCGGCACTTTCCCCACTTAGCATTGACCGATTTTGATGAAATTTGGTATGTAGACTCCATTTGGGGTCTAGTTGTGCCCCGAAGATTTTTGTTGATGTAGGTCACTTCGAAGGGTTCAAAAATGAATTTTGAAATTTTGAAAACGCCCTAACTCAAAAAATTTTGATATAAATGAATTTTTTTCCTTCAATTTAAGATTCTATAGAATTTTTAGAATTTATTGAGACCACCGGGAGCTCTGTAGGACAAACCGTTCGCTCACTACTAGAATTTAAGGTTTGGACGTACGATAAATCAGAAACACGAGTGTGAATCGCAAAAGATGCCTAATCTCCGTTCAAATTATAGGTGACCGAAATACGATCGATGTTTTTCTTCATGTTGGTGGTTGGTGGCTTTGCAGACGAGTGATCTATAGAAAAATAATAAACCACTGTGTAATAATTTGCAGCGTTTTCTCTGGCAATTATTGTTCGATTTTGATGATTCCGGCGGCAATATTTCAGTTTTCAATTCCCTAGAGCCGTGCACTTATGAATATCCAAAATCATTTAAAATTTCAAATGTAGGTACAACTTTTTGAATATTTCCCCTTAAATTTCGCTAAATACTAAAAACGAACGGAGACCTACTGAGACCCCCTTAAGATGGGCATAACTTCAGGGTTCAATTCTACAAGGTATTTCCAACAAAAAATGTCTTCTAGAAATTTTCTTTAAACCCACTCAAAATTCTTTTTCTTTTCACTTTGAGTTTTTTTCGCGTTTTCGACCTTACGGCATTGACATGGTCATAACTCCCTTATTTCTCCTGAAAATTCAAATCTGACTACACCATCAGAAAGAGCGTTAAATTTCTAAGCTACCTAGTGCAAAATCAAAATCATTCAGCAATAAAATAGTTTTAAAAAATCAAGTCAAAAAGCAAACTTAAAAAATTTTTCCAAACTTGACTTTCTTCGACCAAAGTGTTCACTCTAAATTCCTGCCCATTTCGAAAACATGCTCAAATAGTCAGCTTTCTAACGGTCTATCAATTTTTCTTTTTAACATCCAAATTGGAAGAGTAAATTAAGTTTTAATGTCAAAAAACGTGTGTTTTACAAGAAAATCCAGTGTTTTAAGCGGTTTATCGTTCCCCTCGATCTCAAGATTGACGATTTCGGTATCATTTTCTATGTAATTTTTTATGCTGAATCCAATGGTAATACTTCCGAATGATTCCGACTGCTAAAAAGTGGATTTTATCGAGGTTAACCTTTATTTTTCGTACATAAAATATGCATTATTCGTAGTTATGTTAGTGAACATAAAGTAACACCTTTCTACTCAACAAAAACTTTAATCAGCTAGGAATTTGGTGTTTTTATTGAGTAGAAAGAGTACTTCTTTTATTGAGTACTTCCAAAACGGATTTAAGTGAATTTTTTTCCGAAAAAGTCCATTCTAAAATTTTTGAGGTCATTGCAATAGATTTATTTTCCTTGAAAATTCGCTAAAACAACAAAAATTATAACATAAATACGGCGAAAATTTGATGAATCCCGGGTCTTCCAGAAAAAATGATCTTACAATTTTTCGCACTGAAAAAAACTTCACATTTTTCTCACAGACCCCAAGCACATGTCAAAACAGAAATGAGTTTTGGTTTACTATTTTCAATAATGAACCTTTGGAATCGACCAAGAAAAAAAAAACTTTTAACACCCCCTCAAAATTTGATGGTTTACGTTTCAAGGTACGTAGAATCCAAAAATCGAATAAAAATTTGGCCGTCCGTCCGCCGTACGCGGCACTTTTGCCACTTAGCATTGACCGATTTTCATGAAATTTGGTATGTAGGCTCCATTTGGGGTCTAGTTGTGCCCCAAAGATTTTGGTGGATGTAGGTCACTTCTACGGGTTCAAAAATGAATTTTGAAATTTTGAAAACTCCCTAACTCAAAAAATTTAGATATAGAGGTATGGTTTTCTCTTCAATTTAAGATGCTATAGAATTTTTAGAATTTTTTGAGACCACGCAGAGCTCTGTAGGACAAACCGTTCGCTCGCTACGAGAATTTAAAGGTTGGACGTACGATAAATCAGAAACACGAGTGTGAATCGCAAAAGAGGCCTAATCTCCGTTCAAATTTTAACTGACCCAAATGCGATCGATGTTTTTCTTCAAGTTGGATGGTTGGTGGCTTTGCAGACGAGTGATCTATATAGAAAAATAATAAACCATTGTGTAATAATTTGCAGCGTTTTAAAAATGGTGACAGCGTTGGATTTGAAGATAATCCAGATCAGAGATTTGATACGATCTTTAGAGGTGTATCCAATCCAAGTTAACTAAAAGGTCATAATGCATTGGGGAAACAGTACTTTCTTTTTATCGGCAATTTTAATCTCTCGGGCGGATCAACCCGAGTTAATCCGCGTTAGTGAAAACGGCCCGCAGAGATCCATTGAGAGGTCTGAAGTGGATCCTGCGAGTAAATCGAAGGTTGAATGGAGAAGGCGGGTGTCTCATTGAGGCGACAGAAGCCTCATTGAGGCGACGATCTCACGTAGAAGACGTCTTATGAGGCTCTTGACAGGAGCCCCGAGTGTCAAACAGCGCCTTGCGGTTGCGTCTCGGTTTTGCGCTTCGCGGCTTCTCATTCCTGACCTACAAGACACCCGGGATTAGGAATCGGTAACATTTACCCTCGAGGGGGGGATCTTTGTGAGTCACTCAAGACGGGCAGATGCGGTCGAAATTAGAGAGAAAATAGCAGTCAAGCTGTAGAAACTTCAACTCTTCACAACGAAAATTCCCCTTGAAATTCCCCATAAATTAGCTCGTGTTATAAAAAAATGCAAAAATAATAAAAATAAAATATAAATCTATAAAAATTGAAAATATTCGAAAATAAAGTTTGAAAAACGCAACAAAATCCATAATGGAAAATAATCGAAAAATAAAGTTTCCCATGTTAATGACAAAAAACTTCGGTATTCGATTCTACAACTAATCTAAGTAAGAAAATGTCTCCTAACAATTCTGTTTTAACCCCTTGGTTTTCCAAGTTTTTCGATTTCAAAATTTTTATCGTGTTTTAATGCTTATGTCACAAAATTACTATAACTACCCTAACTTACAGCACAAGTGTAAAAATGCTGCAAATAACAACACAAAGGTTTATTATTTATCAATATAGATTACTCGTCTGCAAAGAACACGGCTTTGTCATTGTCACCATCTATTTTTGTTTTTGTTTTCTCAACTCCTCTCAAAGACAAATTGTCTTTTGTGACGGAGGGGGCACGCCATAAATTGTTAAAAAATTAATAAATCAAATATAGTGGGGAGGACGCCCAGGACTCACCCGAAGCCGGCCCTAGGGATGAGGGAAGTTTAGGATGGTGGGGGTGGGAAGGAGGGATGAAGAGAAGTGCCTCTATAGAGAGAAAACCAGTTCAAAGAAGATCCGAGCAGGACACGGGTGGTGATACTACGGAGTACGCCTACTGAGATGCCCAACTCGCGCAACTCCGTGGCACTTTTCCCGCACCACAACCCGCGCCGCGACAAGGTTGCAGCCATCACCCTGATGTTGTTGGGTGCCACTCCTTTTAGCTCCGTTCGCGAATCTTGGAGGATCGCATTTTGGTCACCTGAAATTTGAACGGAGATTAGGCCTCTTTGCGATTCACACTCGCGATTCTGATTTATCGTAAGTCCAACCCTTAAGTTCTCGTAGAGAGCGAACGGTTTGTTCTACAGAGCTCCACGTGGTCTCTAAAAATTCAATAATATGTTAAATTGACGAAATAACAATACCGTATTATCAAAATTTTTCGAGCTAGGGCGTTTAAAAATTTTCAACCCTTAGAAGTGACTGACATCAACCAAAATCTTCGGGCAACACTAGACCCCAAATGGAGCCCATATACCAAATTTCATCAAAATCGGTCTATGGGAACTAAGGATAGTACGGCGGACGGACGGCAAACTTTTTATTCGATTTTCGGATTCTACGTACCTAGAAACGTAAACCAACAAATTTTGAGGGGGTTTCAATTTTTTTTTTTTTTTGTATTTCATAGTGCTTGGTAGTTATTGGGCTAAACTAAATTTGAGTGGACTGTGATGATTATGGTTATAGGTAAAGATTTCACACAACACAAGAAAAAGGGAAAATTAAGTTGTAAAACGTTGTGTGATGGGCCGCTGGCCTAGATCGCTCAAATCTGACCTGAACAAAAGGGTATATAGGGCTGATATTAGAATTGTCTGTGCAAGGTAATCAAGGTAGGTAATGCGGGATTACGATGAGAAATAACTCCACTCACCGAAGGTGTCTGCAGACGGTACTTACCCCGGCCGGGGTGCGAAACGACGAGGAGTTCAGCGAAGAGGCAAAGCAGAAGGGTGCAGTAAAAGGAGCACACAGACAATGCGTGGGAGACCTAAAGCTCGTGGTTTCTCTGTGTATTATTTCGCGGATTTTCGCAGTTGAGATTTTATGGTTAAAGGTGGAGTAATTTAACCACACTTTCCAAAACTGAGATTAATAAATTATTTGCGAGGTTACAATTATCGGAGCATAGACGTGGCAGCTACGGCGACTGAGATTGGACTGGTGCTTCAGTGAGCGGGAGGGGTTCAGCAAGGACCAGCCTGAACATACATGAGACCAATAGTTGGTGTATGGTCTATTATCTATGAGTCCAATGTTCTGTTTCTAGCCTATTAGGCCAAAACGCAAAGGTTCATTATTGAAAATGATAAACTAAAAGTATAAAATTGGTTAAATTAAAAATTAAAAATTGTATGAAATTGGTTAAAAAAATTATGAAATTGGTTGAAGAAATTATGAAATTGGTTGAAATAATTATGAAATTGGTAGTAATTTTACTACTGAAACCTTACTTGAACTTTCCTCTCAGACTGCCGTAGCTTCCCTAAACAAACTTTTATTCAGGTTTTTTCGGGAGAAAAATGAAATTCCCTGTATTTTTCCTGATTTTTCCAGTAGAGTTAAGTTCCCTGAGTATTTCAGGTTTTCCAGGACACTGAACACCCTGTTTAAAGTGTAAACTTCGGTAAGAAATTTTGATAATTTTCCAAAAATTGGATGTTTGAGTTGGGATTAAGGGAATGCGATCAATCACAGACGTTCCCACACAAAGAGACTCTTCAGATGGAGCGTCGATACCGTCGGATTAGCGGGAGAGGAGGCGCAGAGGCACATTAACCTACCGCATATCAATAACAAGGAGTCCAATCCTCTTATCAGTTTGACGGATATTGCCGCCAATCGGCGGCCAGGAAGCGGATTAGGGCCGGACCTAATCCATATCATTGATATCCATATCACGATGGTAGGGAGGAAGGGAGGCAGGAGGCACCTAATCCATATCATTGCCAGCGATGGTGGGGCCTCTAACTCCCAGAGGGACACGTGAGGGGGACACGTGGTTCTGCTGATAAGGGGTTGCGAAGGAGGGTCTTCTATGACTTCTCTTTTCCAATCGCAGGCCCTTTTTTCCCAACATAATTGCTCCCCCTAGACACTATCTCAATTAGTGCACCTCCTAAACTGCACCTCTTTCATACAGCGAGGAGGCCGCGTTTTATCTGCACTTTTGCACCCAACAATTTCCTTGGGTAATCACAGTTTGAGAAGAAACTCCGAAGAAACTTCGAGTCTAGAAGGAATTTTCATGTAAAATAATAAATCCTAGCTTTGATTGCAGCTAGGGTGGTCCGGAAGCGATACCAGTACTTCTATTAGTACTCGAATAGATGTATCGACACCAGTAGGTACTAATAAGCGTACTCAATTAGAAGTAACGATACCAGTACTACTAACAGCACTCAATGAGAACTATCGATACCAGTACGTCTTACAGTACTCAATTAGAAGTATCGATACCAGTACGTCTTACAGTACTCAATTAGAAGTATCGATGCCAGGACGTCTTACAGTACTACTGATAGTACTAAATTAAAAGAATCGATACCAGTACTACTAACAGCACTCAATGAGAACTATCGATACCAGTAGGTCTTACAGTACCCAATTAGAAGTATCGATGCCAGGACGTCTTATAGTACTATACTAATAGTACTAAATTACAAGTATCGATACCAGTACTACTAACAGCACTCAATGAGAAGTATCGATATCAGTACGTCTTACAGAACTACTAAAAGCACTCAATGAGAACCATCGATAACAGTACGTCTTACAGTACTCAATTAGAAGTATCGATGCCAGGACGTCTTACAGTACTACTGATAGTACTAAATTAGAAGAATCGATACCAGTACTACTAACAGCACTCAATGAGAACTATCGATACCAGTAGGTCTTACAGTACCCAATTAGAACTATCGATGCCAGGACGTCTTATAGTACTACTAATAGTACTAAATTACAAGTATCGATACCAGTACTACTAACAGCTCTCAATGAGAAGTATCGATATCAGTACGTCTTACAGTACTACTAACAGCAATCAATGAGAACTATCGATACCAGTACGTCTTACAGTACTCAATTAGAAGTATCGATGCCAGGACGTCTTACAGTACTACTGATAGTACTAAATTAGAAGAATCGATACCAGTACTACTAACAGCACTCAATGAGAACTATCGATACCAGTAGGTCTTACAGTACCCAATTAGAAGTATCGATGCCAGGACGTCTTATAGTACTATACTAATAGTACTAAATTACAAGTATCGATACCAGTACTACAAACAGCACTCAATGAGAAGTATCGATATCAGTACGTCTTACAGAACTACTAAAAGCACTCAATGAGAACTATCGATACCAGTACGTCTTACAGTACTCAATTAGAAGTATCGATGCCAGGACGTCTTACAGTACTACTGATAGTACTAAATTAGAAGAATCGATACCAGTACTACTAACAGCACTCAATGAGAACTATCGATACCAGTAGGTCTTACAGTACCCAATTAGAAGTATCGATGCCAGGACGTCTTATAGTACTATACTAATAGTACTAAATTACAAGTATCGATACCAGTACTACTAACAGCACTCGATGAGAAGTATCTACATCAGTACGTCTTACAGAACTACTAAAAGCACACAATGAGAACTATCGATACCAGTACGTCTTACAGTACTCAATTAGAAGTATCGATGCCAGGACGTCTTACAGTACTACTGATAGTACTAAATTAGAAGAATCGATACCAGTACTACTAACAGCACTCAATGAGAACTATCGATACCAGTAGGTCTTACAGTACCTAATTAGAAGTATCGATGCCAGGACGTCTTATAGTACTATACTCATAGTACTACATTACAAGTATCGATACCAGTACTACTAACAGCACTTAATGAGAAGTATCGATATCAGTACGTCTTACAGAACTACTAAAAGCACTCAATGAGAACTATCGATACCAGTACGTCCTACAGTACTCAATTAGAAGTATCGATGCCAGGACGTCTTACAGTACTACTGATAGTACTAAATTAGATGAATCGATACCAGTACTACTAACAGCACTCAATGAGAACTATCGATACCAGTAGGTCTTACAGTACTCAATTAGGAGTATCGATGCCAGGACGTCTTACAGTACTACTGATAGTACTAAATTAGAAGAATCGATACCAGTACTACTAACAGCACTCAATGAGAAGTATCGATATCAGTACGTCTTACAGTACTACTAAAAGCACTCAATGAGAACTATCGATACCAGTAGGTCTTACAGTACCCAATTAGAAGTATCGATGCCAGGACGTCTTATAGTACTACTAAAAGTACTAAATTACAAGTATCGATACCAGTACTACTAACAGCACTCAATGAGAAGTATCGATATCAGTACGTCTTACAGTACTACTAACAGCACTCAATGAGAACTATCGATACCAGTAGGTCTTACAGTACCCAATTAGAAGTATCGATGCCAGGACGTCTTATAGTACTATTAAAAGTACTAAATTACAAGTATCGATACCAGTACTACTAACAGCACTCAATGAGAAGTATCGATATCAGTACGTCTTACAGTACTACTAACAGCACTCAATGAGAACTATCGATACCAGTAGGGCTTACAGTACCCAATTAGAAGTATCGATGCCAGGACGTCTTATAGTACTACTAAAAGTACTAAATTAGAAGAATCGATACCAGTACTACTAACAGCACTCAATGAGAACTATCGATACCAGTAGGTCTTACAGTACCCAATGAGAAGTATCGATGCCAGGACGTATTACAGTACTACTAACAGCACTCAATGAGAACTATCGATACCAGTAGGTCTTACAGTACCCAATTAGAAGTATCGATGCCAGGACGTCTTATAGTACTACTAAAAGTACTAAATTAGAAGAATCGATAACAGTACTACTAACAGCACTCAATGAGAACTATTGATACCAGTAGGTCTTACAGTACCCTATTAGAAGTATCAATGCCAGGACGTCTTACAGTACTACTAACACTCAATGAGAACTATCGATACCAGTAGGTCTTACAGTACCCAATTAGAAGTATCGATGCCAGGACGTCTTACTGTACTACTAACAGGACTCAATGAGAACTATCGATACCAGTAGGTCTTTCAGTACCCAATTAGAAGTATCGATGGCAGGACGTCTTATAGTACTACTAAAAGTACTAAATTAGAAGAATCGATACCAGTACTACTAACAGCACTCAATGAGCACTATCGATACCAGTAGGTCTTACAGTAATCAATAAGAAGTATCGATGCCAGGACGTCTTACAGTACTACTAACAGCACTCAATGAGAACTATCGATACCAGTAGGTCTTACAGTAATCAATAAGAAGTATCGATGCCAGGACGTCTTGCAGTACTACTAACAGCACTCAATGAGAACTATCGATACCAGTAGGTCTTACAGTACCCAATCAGAAGTATCAATGCCAGGACGTCTTACAGTACTACTAACACTCAATGAGAACTATCGATACCAGTAGGTCTTACAGTACTCAATTAGAAGTATCGATGCCAGGACGTCTTACAGTACTACTGATAGTACTAAATTAGAAGAATCGATACCAGTACTACTAACAGCACTCAATGAGAACTATCGATACCAGTAGGTCTTACAGTACCCAATCAGAAGTATCAATGCCAGGACGTCTTACAGTACTACTAACACTCAATGAGAACTATCGATACCAGTAGGTCTTACAGTACTCAATTAGAAGTATCGATGCCAGGACGTCTTACAGTACTACTGATAGTACTAAATTAGAAGAATCGATACCAGTACTACTAACAGCACTCAATGAGAAGTATCGATATCAGTACGTCTTACAGTACTACTAACAGCACTCAATGAGAACTATCGATACCAGTAAGGCTTACAGTACCCATTTAGAAGTATCGATGCCAGGACGTCTTACAGTACTACTAACAGCACTCAATGAGAAGTATCGATACCAGGACGTCTTACAGTACTACCAACAGCACTCAATGAGAACTATCGATACCAGTAGGGCTTACAGTACCCAATTAGAAGTATCGATGCCAGGACGTCTTATAGTACTACTAAAAGTACTAAATTAGAAGAATCGATACCAGTACTACTAACAGCACTCAATGAGAACTATCGATACCAGTAGGTCTTACAGTACCCAATGAGAAGTATCGATGCCAGGACGTATTACAGTACTACTAACAGCACTCAATGAGAACTATCGATACCAGTAGGTCTTACAGTACCCAATTAGAAGTATCGATGCCAGGACGTCTTATAGTACTACTAAAAGTACTAAATTAGAAGAATCGATAACAGTACTACTAACAGCACTCAATGAGAACTATTGATACCAGTAGGTCTTACAGTACCCAATTAGAAGTATCAATGCCAGGACGTCTTACAGTACTACTAACACTCAATGAGAACTATCGATACCAGTAGGTCTTACAGTACCCAATTAGAAGTATCGATGCCAGGACGTCTTACTGTACTACTAACAGGACTCAATGAGAACTATCGATACCAGTAGGTCTTTCAGTACCCAATTAGAAGTATCGATGGCAGGACGTCTTATAGTACTACTAAAAGTACTAAATTAGAAGAATCGATACCAGTACTACTAACAGCACTCAATGAGCACTATCGATACCAGTAGGTCTTACAGTAATCAATAAGAAGTATCGATGCCAGGACGTCTTATAGTACTACTAACAGCACTCAATGAGAACTATCGATACCAGTAGGTCTTACAGTAATCAATAAGAAGTATCGATGCCAGGACGTCTTACAGTACTACTAACAGCACTCAATGAGCACTATCGATACCAGTAGGTCTTACAGTAATCAATAAGAAGTATCGATGCCAGGACGTCTTATAGTACTACTAACAGCACTCAATGAGAACTATCGATACCAGTAGGTCTTACAGTAATCAATAAGAAGTATCGATGCCAGGACGTCTTACAGTACTACTAACAGCACTCAATGAGAACTATCGATACCAGTAGGTCTTACAGTAATCAATAAGAAGTATCGATGCCAGGACGTCTTACAGTACTACTAACAGCACTCAATGAGAACTATCGATACCAGCGGGTCTTACAGTACCCAATCAGAAGTATCAATGCCAGGACGTCTTACAGTACTACTAACACTCAATGAGAACTATCGATACCAGTAGGTCTTACAGTACTCAATTAGAAGTATCGATGCCAGGACGTCTTACAGTACTACTGATAGTACTAAATTAGAAGAATCGATACCAGTACTACCAACAGCACTCAATGAGAACTATCGATACCAGTAGGTCTTACAGTACCCAATCAGAAGTATCAATGCCAGGACGTCTTACAGTACTACTAACACTCAATGAGAACTATCGATACCAGTAGGTCTTACAGTACTCAATTAGAAGTATCGATGCCAGGACGTCTTACAGTACTACTGATAGTACTAAATTAGAAGAATCGATACCAGTACTACTAACAGCACTCAATGAGAAGTATCGATATCAGTACGTCTTACAGTACTACTAACAGCACTCAATGAGAACTATCGATACCAGTAAGGCTTACAGTACCCATTTAGAAGTATCGATGCCAGGACGTCTTACAGTACTACTAACAGCACTCAATGAGAAGTATCGATACCAGGACGTCTTACAGTACTACCAACAGCACTCAATGAGAACTATCGATACTAGTACGTCTTTTAGTACTCAATTAGAAGTATCGATGCCAGAACGTCTTTCAGTAGGTACTACTAATAGTACTAAATTAGAAGTATCGATACCAGTACTACTAACAGCAATCAATGAGAAGTATCGATACCAGGACGTCTTACAGTAATCAAATAAAATGAAAATTTATTGTAGAGCATGTAGGCGATTTGCACTACACAAAACACGAATATCGGAAAATACTAAATAAAGTTATATTCGCGCCAAATAATAAAGGAACGAGACGGAAACATATCGGAATAGGAATGATATAAAATTTGAGTTCAGGTTTTTCTTCTCCGAGAGCCACGTCATCCCGTTGCCATGGACCTCCACAAACGGATCTTTGATTATTAATCGCCACATTACCCCCCCCCTAACAGAGTGACAAATAATCTTGCCGGTAGGCGTACTGAGAGGCCACTTTGCGTCCAGGCATTTTCCGCAGGTGGTGCCGTGACTGGTGCAGTATCTGACGAACCTCGGGATGATGGACTTGGAGTTGGCTGAGCAATCAGAGCAGGAACCGGATCTGCTGAATGATGCACACCAAAGTCAGACTCATGTAGGAAGAAGGCTGGATCAAACGATCCAGCGAGACAGTATCCTGCCTGCCATTGAGATCCAGGGTGTAGTACTTGGGATTCCTCTTAACTACCCTGAAAGGACCGTCGTATCGTCGCAGGAGTGGTTTCTTGACACTGTCCACACGAACAAAGACGTGACTGGTCTTTTATAGTTCAGGATGGACAAAAATCTTCCGTGTGTCAGCCCGGGTGCACTCTACAGGACGATAGTTCTGGCAAGTTTCTCTTAGACGCTGCACAAAGTCACCATAGTCGAGTGGGGTCTGTTGACTCGTCACCAGCTCACCAGGCAGACGTAGTGGCTGACCATACAACATTTCAGCAGGACAGTATCCATGTTCCGAAACAACAGTATGAAGGCCAAGAAGAACTATCGGTAAAGTCTCCACCCAATTGCTTGACGCTTGGCACTTGAGATCCGCCATCATTGACCGATGCCTATTCCAATATGTTTCCGTATCGTACCTTTATTATTTTGTGCGAACATAACTTCATTTAGCATTTTCCTATATTCGTGTTTTATATAGTGTTAATCGACTTTCCATAGCCTTTCGCATATCCATAGATTTAAAATACAATGCCATAGAATACAATAATATTGCCAGCTAATAGGCCGGAGCCCTTGATGCTAGATCAAGTGAATCCATCGTATACTATTGTTGTCTCAGTGCGAATTTAACATTGTTTTAATGTACTACAATTAAATTTCTGAATTACAGTTTTTCATTTGATGTTATATATTATTATTTAATTTACCAACACACCTTACAACAGATTTCGAGTCGTCGCAAAAACTCTCTGCTTATAATTCCAAAGGACCGATTTGAATAACTCCACAGGGAAAATTCTAAAATTCCTCTTTCAAACTTCAGGAAACATATTTTATTATTTTTCCTTCGGATAATCCCTAATAGTCCTCCATTGTTCGGACTGATAGGTGGTGCCGGCGTATTAGTTTTTGCTTCGGCTGGGTTTAGGACGTGCAGTCGGAAGTACGATTGTACCCCGTGAATGACCATTGTTCCCGGCTCGGCTAACTTGAGTGAGTAATTGGAAAACTTGGGGTGACAGGTTGAGGGGGAAGGGAAAAGGCTGAAGCGACAGTGCTGGATCAGCTGCAAAAAAAGTTGAGAGACGTCTTCTGAAAACCCGGTTGACGACAGGACCGGAACAAAAAGTTCCAATAAAAACCGGAGTTTTCCCGGTCCAAATCAAGTTGTCACAAACTAGGGGGATTTTTTCGATCATCGAGTAACATGACGTATGCGCTAGTTTTTGAAGAGACGTCTATTTTTTTTTTATAAATTCCCCATTGGGGAATTTGCCTCAATTTTAGATTCTGGAATTTCAAGTCAAATACTATAATAGGGCCCTAGAATAACGTTTAACACCAGGAATAACCAAGGGGAAAAAATTACCGTAGGAGAAAATGACTAAACAAGTGAACCTCTGTTACAAAACACCGCGAAAATCGAGGAATATTGTTGACGTCATACGAAAAAAAAACGACGCGAAAACAACTCCGACAATAGACAGAGTTCTAGCACCGCCACACAAAACGATCCAGTGAAATGGCTACTCGAATAATGTGATTCAAATCTTGAAACTAAATAAGAGAAGATGAAGACTAATAATGCTTGATAAACTAGTAGGTAGAATCATATTGTAAAAAAGTGAGTAATATTGTTTCTTTTGGTCACTTTTGTGTCTGGGTTCTTCCTGCCAGTTCGCGGCGCACTCTTGTGCGCACTACTCGGAAGCTTAAAGTTCGTGTATGTTCCGCTTCTGTGGTAAGCGCCACAGAACCTCCTTTGAAGTCAGATTGGTAGAATATCCGTTACGTTTAAAACATGGCTGCCTCTTACACATTGCCACCACATTTAAAATTTCCATCTTCCTTAAATTCTCTAAATTTTTTGGATGCGTTTTCGAGCAGCTCACTATGGTTTTATTCCATAAAAATAAACCCTCATTCGAAAAAAAAAAAAAAAATGTGAGGCAAATTCCCTATTTTGTGCAAACCAATAACGGAAGGTTCATCCAAACCAGTTGAAATCGACGGTAAGTACGTTCATTCCATCAAAGTATAGATTTGTCCAGAGATATTCATAATCCGTTCAACAAATTGCATAATTAATTCAACCAATTAAATATTATAAATACATCATTTACATTTTAGAAATTTACAATTCAAATTTAAATTTAAATGTTATCTTTTGTATTTCATTTGTTTACCTTTTATATATTTCAATTGTTTATATAATAATATTTCAATTAAAATTTACTTTTGGTTTATTATTTTCAATAATAAGCCTTTGGAATCGAGCAAGAAAAAAAATTTTTTAACCCCCCCTCAAAATTTGATGTTTTACGTTTCAAGGTACGTAGAATATGAAAATCGAATAAAAAAATTTCCGTCCGTCCGCCGTACGCCGTACGCGGCACTTTTCTTAGCAACACTGGACCGATTTGGTTCAAATTTGGTATATGGGCTCCATTTGTGGTCTAGTTGTGCCGCGAAGCTTTTGGTTGATGTAGGACACTTCTAGGGGGTGAAAATTAAGGGTTGAAATTTTCAAGAGTGCCCTAGCTCGAAAACTCTCGAAATAAAGGTATCGTTTTTTCACCAATTTTAAATAGTACAGAATTTTTAAAAATTTTTGAGACCACCCGGAGCTCTGTAGGACAAACCGTTCGGTCCCTACGAGTATTTGAAGGTTTTCCTTCGATAAAACAGAATCATGAGTGTGAATCGCAAAAGAGGTCTAATCTCCATTCAAATTTTATCGGACTAAAATGCGATCGCTGTTCATTTCTTCGATTTGTATACAGTTTTGCCTTCTGCGTAACCAGTAATCAAATTTCCATATCAAGCTTTCTATTTTTCGAATCGAGTGTGAAGCGTTTAGTTCTTTCTAATAAACTTGATTGTGAAGGTGTGAAGCCATTATAGTGTGGTAGGTAGTACCTACCTACCAATAGTTGGTAGGTAAAACAATGTTTGTAGGTAAAAAACGCTGCAAATCATTGCTCACTGATCAGATCACTGATCAGCTGAGTGAGCTCCGAAGCCATTTTCAATCCTATTGAATGGAGGTGCTCTTCCAGGCGTCTCCAGCATTCGAGGATATCTTCTTCACTCCTCACATCACTGATCAGCTGAGTGAGCTCCAAAGCCATTTCCAATCCTATTGAATGGAGGTGCTCTTCCAGGCGTCTCCAGCATTCGAGGAGATCTTCTTCAATCCTCACATCACTGATCAGCTGAGTGAGCTCCAAAGCCATTTTCAATCCTATTGAATTTAAGTGCTCTTCCAGGCGTCTCCAGCATTCGAGGAGATCTTCTTCACTCTTCAGATCACTGATCAGCTGAGTGAGCTCCGAAGCCATTTTCAATCCTATTGAACGCAGGAGCTGAAATTTGAGAGGGAAGGTCAAGGGAGAATACAGATGGTGGTAGGTGCTATTGATGGAGAACCAGTGATCTATACAGAAGGATGATCTATACACAAAATAATAAACCTTTGAGCAATGATTTGCAGCGTTTGTATCATCCTTTCCACCTATGATTACTGATATAAACGATACCTCATTAGGTAAATGAATTGTGTGAAATTTGTTGGAAAGTGTATTAAATTGGTTGAAAAACGCTGCAAATTATTACTATTAGAACACGGCTCGCACAACGATCGCATTTCGGTCAGCTAAAATTTGAACGGAGATTAGGCCTCTTTTGCGATTCACACTTGTGTTTCTGATTCATCGCAAGTCCAACCATCAGGTTCTCGTAGGAAGCGAACGGTTTGTCCAACAGGGCTCCGCGTGGTCTCAAAAAAATCTAAAAATTCTATACTATCTTAAATTGATGGAAAACTATACCTCTACAACAAGATTTTTTGATTTTAATTTACCAAAATGTGAACCGTAATGATTTAATATACCAAAAGTATGAAATTGGTTGAAAAATTTATGAAATTGGCTAAAAAGTGTATAAAATTGGTTGAAAAAAGAATGAAATTGGTAAAAAAAATTTATGAAATTGGTTGAAATAATTATGAAATTGATAGAAAAAATTATGAATTTCACTGGAAAAAGTTATAATAGAGGCAATTCACTTTCCACGTTGGGTATCTTTAGAAAAAAGTGATTTTTCAACAGCTGAAATTATCCATAATACCATAAAACAGCATTGTTCAATTTAAAAAAAATTGTAGTCTATGGAGTAGGAACGCTTTCTTTCACAGTGAAAAATCAGCATAATACTTTCAATGTGCCTACCCTTTTAAATGATTCACATTTAGTAACTAATGTTCCGAATGAAAACTGCCTGCTCATTTTAATTACGTATTTAGGTGTCAAAATGTCTGTAAAACTTTCTAATAAAGTAAACTTAAACGCTCAAAATATCAACGATTATCCGGGGACCAATTTCCAAGTCCCTCTCCCTCTCCCCGAAGTTGAGCCACATCGGGTCATTTGATCGTTAAGAATTTGAGTTCAACGAAACTTACGTTTGCACAATCACAGAAGCTACGATTGGGTTCCAATGGCGATGAAATTCGTAGGGGATCATTGAGGAACAATTCCCGCAAATCCCGAGTTGTATCGAATTCGAACCATGGACTCACACGGAAACATAATTGCCCAGAAAGTCAACAATTGCGAAATACTAATGATTTTCAATTATAGCGAACCAAATATTTTTGACCTGCTGCATGAATACAAAGCTTCCTCAGAATCAGCAATGAGGAAGCAATATCAGGTAGGTAGGTAGGTACCTACAGGCTTTAGATCTTCGGGACGGACTTGTAACTCATCCCATCAAGTCCCAAACTCCATAACCCGATTATAAATCAATGATGAACTCTTGATGATACGACGTATCAAGGCTTCATATATATGCGGATTTGCGGCCTGGCGGTGAGTTTCAGTGTAGAATTTGGGTTTAGCGGTCTGTCTCCATTATCTCATCTCGTCTTCATTGGATCGGCTTCCCTTCCAGTAATCCTATTACAATCCTCCCTGAGGAGCTGTGCGACTCAAGAACGTGTTAACTTCGCCAGAAGGCCTTCATCTCGATAGTCACATCTTTAATCTGATGGTTCCTCAAACCAATTACCAATACAAGCCCATTCGACTTTTCCTTCATTTAGCTACCTACCACGTAGACCAGATAGGAAAAAATAGACATTTTAGAAATAAATGAATAAAAATAAAGGATCACCGGAAAACATTACATTTCTTCCTGCCTAACTCCTTTAAAAATCAATGGCAATTATCGAACAAGCAATTATCTTGACCCCAAATAACCCTCCAAATTTGTGCGAAATCGAGAAATATTATTAGGTATTTGAAATATACTTAGTCATACAAGGGAAATTACGTATAAATGTGCATTAAAATGAGCTCATTGGTTAGACAGTGGTTCCAAATTCAGTAATTCTTAGGAGCCTCCATCGATCCAATTCCCAAAAAATCCAACAATATCATGAAAACTGGTTATATATTTACCTGGGACAAGGAATTGATTTCCAACAGAACGTCCGAAACATTGCTACATTATTCAGAAACGCAAAAGATGGGAGCCGATTTTCAAATTTGTTTGAGAACCCACGTTTTGTTTGCCCGCAGCTCATGTAAGAATTAAAAACATTGCAGTACATGGAAACTAGAATTTCCTAGATTATTATGAACCATTATTAATCGAGGAAGTTATAGATTCGCAGAATTCCGAGGTCTACAAGGCAGATCGTGGTTTTCCTTGATACTTTGTTTTGAAGTATCAACACCAATATTTTGTAGTATTAGAACCTGAGAAGCCACTTACATACAATAGTCTTGCAACGGTTTGCATATTAGATTCAGAAGAGAAGAAGGGATTGACGTCGAGTAAATTATAGTTTCCAATTCAAATTCAAATTTATATACCTCCCACGGGGAAAATTATTATGAAGCCGTTTATTTTTCTGTATACATCACTTGTCTGCAAATAACTCGCCTACTCTATTACAGTATCTACCAACCATATTATCGCGCAAGGAATCAAGTTTATTTTGGCAGAAAGTACCTGCAAACATCGTTATCCGAGACTTGAGGGAGGCACAACGAAATTTGGTCATTGGTGGCTAAAGAAGCACAACGGAGTTTGACAGGAAACTCTAGTCTAAGACAGAAAAAATATCGCTATGATCAGTTATACTTCGAAGGGAGATTAGACCTATTTTCCTCATTCAACATTCATTTGCGATTCACACTATGACGCCCATGACCAAACGGTTGAATGCGTCATTATTAAAAGGGGAAAAAAGCGATTCACACTCGTGTTTCTGTTTTCTCATAGGGAGTGAACGGTTAGTCCTTCACACAGCTCTGTGAGGTCTCATTCGATTCTAAAATTCAGTAGTATTTGAAATTGATGAACAAAAAATATCATTATATCAAAAGATTTCGAGTAAGGACGTTTTGAATATTTCAACCTCAATTGTTTCCCTCTTAAAAGAGACTGATAATAACCAAAACCTTCGGGGTACAACTAAACGCCGAATAAAGCCCATTCACCAAATTCCATCAAAATCGTTCGAAAAAACCATCAAAATTCTTGCTCGATTCCAAAGGTTCATTATGAAAATTTCATAATTTCAAGTATTTATGAAAATTTCAAGTATTAAATACTTTACGAAAATCCATTTCAAATTATTGTTCAATTCAAGAAAATTTAAAAACAGTTGTTTTGGTTTATTATTTTTAATAATAACCTTTGGAATACACCAGGAAAAAATTTTGTTTAACCCCCCTCAAATTTGTTGGTTTATGTTTCAAAGTATGTAGAATCCAAAAATCAAATAAAAATTTGGCCGTCCGTTCGCCGTACGCAGTACTTTCTTTTGTTCCCATGGACCGCTTTTGATGAAATTAGGTATATGGGATCTAGTTGGGCCCCGAAGATTTTGGTTGATGTAAATCACTTGCAAGGGTTGAAAAATAAGGGTTGAAATTTTCAAGTCCCCCGAGCTCCAAAAATTGTGTTATTAAGGTATTGTTCTTCAATTTAAAGTAGTAGTGAATTTTTAGAATCGAATGATACCAACCTGAGCTCAGTAGGTCAACCGTTCGCTCCCTACGAGAATTAAATTCTCGTAAATAAATTAAATTCTAGAAGATAAAAATTAAATTCTAGATAGAATTAAATTCTATCTAAAAATTAAATTCTAGATAGAATTAAATTCTTTAAATTTTAAAGGTTGGTCTTACGATTAATCAGAAACACGAGTGTGAATCAAAAAAGAGGCCTAATCTTCGTTGAAATTTTAGCTAACCAAAATGCGATCGATATTCGCTTCTTAGAGTTGTGCTCAGTTTTGCTTCTTAGCAACCAGTATTCAAATTTCCTAATGAAAGCATCCGGAACTTCCTATTCCATTCATTGAGTGTGAAGCGCTTAGTTCTTCTAAATAAACTTGATTGTGAAGGTAAAATTGTGCAAATAATGCAGGCGAGTGATCTATTTAAAAAACAATAAACTTTGTGTAATAATTTTCATCGTTTTTCGAAAGAACATTGTTTTTTGAGTCATTACAAAAGTAGGTACTGAAATGAGTAGATCGAGGTATAGTAAATAAACATTTTTGATGTCCAACTCTCATCATAATCATGATGTCCAAATTTTCTCTCTCGACAATGTATTTTACTCCACCGAAAATGGGTACAAACATTTCCGAGTTCGACTCTCTCTATCCGTAGGTTTCCATCGAGCGGTAAATTCAAGGCTCACCGGTTCATGAGTGCAAAACTGAATACCTCGCTTTGCTGCCATTAGCACGTTCACGAGAGTTTGATGGGCAACCGTCGTGTTCGCTTCGCCCACCTTTTCTACAATCCCCCAGGCAAACCATCAACCGAACAAGTGAATTCGAATTGCATTCCGAATTTCAAAGCTAATTCATACTTGGCTCTTGATACATTTCTTTCGAGCATTCGAAATGTTTTACTTGAAAAAGTAATAAACATTAATGAAATTCCTCAAAAAGTAGCATTTATGCTCAAGAATCTAAATTTAATGACCTTCAGGGCTGGATCCCATTATCTAGGAAATTACGTAACTTCTATACATCCAGATGTACCTAAATCAGGATTCCATATTGAATTACCAAAGTCCATACAGACGTACATTGTTGAATCGGTTGGGCAGTGCCTACCTATACATCAAAGCGAAAGACTCAAACTACGGACGTTTCATCAATGCAGGAAAGGGGGAAAATGGGGGGGGGGGGAATGGGGGTAGGTTGCATCTACATTTCTTCTCAAGAGTCAGGAAGCTCTGTTTTGGTTGATAGTTAGTTTCTAGTATGTATCATCTCGTAAGCTATAGATTGACTATCTATCAGGATTGATAGCTGAAACTAATTTCCACTTTGCGGACATTGCTTCAGTAAGTACTTACATTAACAGCGATTGTCAGATCGCGTACTTCCACCGAACATGTATTTTCAAAATGTTGCAGGTAAGTACCAGGTTAAAATTTTTGCACCCCCACAATAGCTAGCAAGGTTAGAGTTATCCTTGTCCTAAATCTATATACTAGTCAGTCCCTACATAGATTGTCACGGGGAAAACTCTGCAGGCAGATATTAGTTTCAGCACGTCAATTTCCGATTTTGCCACGGTCAATTCGTTTTTCAACATTTGGATATCGTCTGACATCAATCGGAAATCAGCTTTGAATACCACACGGGTGGCTCTACGGGAAGTATCTGATGTCCGGGCTGCGGGGCAGAGCAGACGTCACATTTCCAAGCTGCTCGACTTTCCATATTTTTCTTTGTCCACTTATCCATTGTTCCAAGTCTCGTGCACGCTGCGTGGAAATAGTTGGTACATTTCGAACACCGTACGTCGTCTGCTGGCTTATCAACGGCCTCACACATACTACAAATTCGGTCTCCCATCTTGTTAGGCAGGTATTTAGCTTAGGTATCCAGCAGTATCTAGCGTAGGGTTCGAAAATTTTTGCGTGTAAACTTATCTTTATTTTGGGATATTGATGGGCAAAATTATGGTCGTGGATTTTCAGTACGGAGTACTTATACGCTTTGCTACCATTTATAAGGTAATTTACCTTATAATCTAGGCCACTGTCCTCTCGCGGGAACGAGGGCTCAGTGAGGGAACAAGTGAAGAAAAGATAATTTCGAGAGACGGAGATTTTTATTTATGAAAATTGCCCCTAACTATTTCCTAGTTAAATGAAACGAATGACCTCTTAATTAGTTCGGGCCCGTACGTGGAAATTATCTTTTCTTCACTTCTTCCCTTAAAGCTCACTGAGCCCTTGTTCCCGCGAGAGGCCAGTGGCCTAGGTTATAAGGTAAATTACCTTATAAGATCGATGCATGAAATAATTTATTAGCAAGCCGTCACGAAGGGTTTGCACTTTTTCAACATTTAATTATGCAATAAGAGTTCAAGAAGTGATTAATTATTACTGCACGACCAACATCGCCTACATGAAATAATTATAAAAATTTGTTCTTGGTTCATCCGGTGGAATTTAAGGACCTGAGCGTTTTGGGGAAGTAGAAGAAATTATTGGTACCGTGAAAACATTGATAAATTCACTCGAGAATGCTTTGCAATTGGTGATAAACGCCGGTAACTACCTACATGTAACTACGCCAACAAGACCGACATACAACTAAAATAACGTCCAATTGTATAAAATTCTAGGCAGTGTTTTCCCTATTAGATATCTACGTCTCCATCCGGGCTGAGAATCATTAATGATGATTGCTCAGATCATTAGGGGTTGCGGTTCTTTAGAAATTCGGAGATCAGTAGCCAATATTGCCTCTCAACTTTTTTTTATCTCATCTTATTCTCTTCATCCTTTTTCTTCTCATCTCCTACTCAATCTATTCCTCTAGTTTTTCTTTTTTTTTTTTGTCTATCAATTTTGTTAGGTCTTGAACTACTTGACCTAACAATACTAGCCGCTCATTTCTACTGTGATTTACATTTTGTACTGTAATGGAAGAGGTTGTACCTAAATCCGAATCGGTGTGAAAATCAAACAGAAAAATTAATTCAAATGTGAATATCAGATACCTTCCCACGAAAAATCGTTGCTCAGATCAGCGTAACTCACCTTATAATAAACAAAGAATCCAAAGGGGACGTGCGTGTGAATTCGAATGGAGCACAGGACACTGATTAAATTGCAGGGCACAACACTCGGAAAAATTTTCGCGATCGGAAAAATGAGAAAATGTGTGGAGACGTGCGATGTATTTGTTTACAAAATACGCAACAGACGTCCGGTCGGAGTACAGACAGCACCTCGCGCGATCGGTTTTCAGACGAAACTGAAACTGGTTAGTCCGACGAGCTCGAAAGGACCTCCCCCTCTCGACGGGTATCTCGGAAAGCCGCCGACAGAGTGCAGCGCTGGGCGGCAGGCTCGCTCCCCTCATACAGTAGGGCGGCCTGTATTGTTTTGTATTCCTACTTGCGATTTTGCGAGAAATTTGGATATTTTTCATCGATAACATTTTCACTTGAACACCCATGCCAAGGTAGCTGTACTGAAGAACAGCTGAACAGCTACGAATCGTCTAGAAAAGGTGGGACTTGAAACTGTAATACAAAACTAACAAGCATTTATGGTCCTTAACCCTAATTGAACCATGGTGTCACTAGTGTCACCGAAAACATCTTAGGAATTCCACAGCGAAGGTGTCACCATATCAACTAGATTTAAATTGCAATTTAAAAATTAATGGACAGCTGTATTTTTTGAACCAAGTTTTGTAAGTTATTAAAAATCCAAAAAATGATGTTATGAAAAAAATTTTGGACATTTTTTTATCGATTTCTTTGGAAATTTTTGTCATAACCCTATTTTGGGACTTCCAATAGCCCACAAAAAATGCTGCTGTCCATTAAATTTAAAATTTCTTTTTTATTTTGGTACTTCGGTGACACCTTGGGACAGCTAAGGAGTTCCTGAGATGTTTTCGGTGACACCATGGTCCAATTAGGGTTAAAATAAACAACACATGCCGGGACTCGCTCGGCCACAGCTGAACCCCACAAGTGAACATTATAACAGCACCGTTTTTGGTTCAACAGTTTCGCCGTTTGACTAATTCGAATTTCCAGAAATTCACGAAGTACAGTCTTCTGGAAGGATGCTCTTGATGGAGTGATATTTAGGTAGGTATTTTGAGGTTTTCTCAGCTACTTGATTGGGGAAAATACTAGATACTTCTAAGATGAGTTCAAACGTTTTCATTTGCTATAGGAAGAAAATATCTGTCCATCCAATGCGTACTCTCAATTAATGAAACACCCGTATAAATGTATCGTTCCTCATTAGGTTGATAATGCGACTGCTTCTGACTGCCAGATAGGATCGGCTATAAAATTCGTCACGGCTTCGGGCCGAAGCGGCGACCCAGGAGTTGAAACTCACGTCAAAGTAAAATACGACCACGTCTAATAAGGATAGTTTATTTGTTTCCGGCTGGTTTTTCTCTTTTAGTGTCCCTTTCTCTCTTTTTTTTTTTTTTTTTTTTTTGTAGATTTAGAGATAAAGTTGGTTGGATACGGAGTATTTCCTGTGACCACGCTCATGCTGTCTAAAATCATGCCTTGAGTGCGTTGTTGGGTGCCTACAACAAAGCCCAAAGGAGTAAATAATGTGTACCCCTTCTGCGAAGTTGAATCAATGAAGTCACTGAGATGTACTAATATACGGATTCCAGATTCCTGACAGTATTGATAATTAACTCCATCTGAAATCATCAGAAGAATTATGAGTTCTATGCTCCTCCATCACGCAAAATTAAATAATTGTTAGTTTTTATTAGTTATGGAAGTTGGTTTTCAATTGAATACACCTGGGACTTGTACATATCGAATCACTTGAAAACCCAAATCGAGCAACATAGATCCCACTATCTCGTATACTAACTGAGTAAAATAAAGACCTAGTCTTGCAGCTTGGTAAATAAAGATGCCAATAACATCCTATCAAATGTGATGTAGGAGCCAAGCAATAGAGGCTCTAACTTCACGTTATACAGTAAGAGCGCCTCGACCGAAACATTTCATCAACAGTAGCTCATTTGATGTAAAAGAAAAAACGTAAAAAAAAAACGCGGGAAAGTTGTCTGGAAACCTCAAAGTTCGGTCCTCAATCGAAGCATAAAGCGTCAAGAGACTCCCATTTGGAATTAGATGGAAATAAGAGATCGAAGAACTATAATGCCGACTTTTGAAGAAAAACCATCAAAATCGATAAGACAAGAGGGAGGATGAAATACGATGCCTGTGAACACAGTACGAAAGATTGACCGATGATCGGCAAGAATCTTATAAAATAGATTCGATCGGACGTTCAGATTACAACTAAAGCCTATGATATCCGGTGTTTTAGTCACTTTCCTCTGGGACATCAATAGTTGACTAACCATTATCTTGAAAAAGCAGAAATTTCTACATCACTCATAAACAATTACTGTGTAAACGAGCAAGTTCGTGGTCGTAAAATTCAAACATCTATTGTTCATGCAGAACAATATAGTTATCCAGAATCATAGAATCTATTCAAGAATATTCAGATCCAGAATAACGCACGAATGAGGAGTGCGGTAGGTATCTGAAAGATCATTTTATGTTCTCATAAAACGCAGGTACCTCAATCATAATTTTTTCTTTTTTGAAGTTGATAGAAAAAGACTGTAGTAAAAAAAGTAATGTGACCCTTAACCTGAGAGGTCCCATTGTGGAGCGATACGACACAAGATCGACGGCTACCGTCTGGAATATCACGAGCGACGCCGACTTGCCCAATGAAAAGACTCGAGGAACCGTTGGGATTTATTTTTTTCTTCGAGGGATACCTATTGAAGGATTTGTGAGATTTTCACCACATGCGACATCACAATGGGAGGTTTCTGGCGACTATTTGTTTTGGTTTTGCGGGCTGGGTGGCTCACGTTTGCGGGAAGTCACGGAAATCACGAAACCAAACAGAACGTCTGAGGGAACGTCAGGTGCTGGTCTGAACGATTTCTTGCTGTGACCATCGAAAAGGATGGCGGTTCTTTTTTCTAGCCCTCCACCAATGCACGGTACGGAATTAGCAGGATTGAATTATTATAATCGTGATTGATCAAAAATTATTTTCAAAGTAATTCTTATTATGGAATGGGAAATTGCAGAAGTACACCAAGTTAGATGAACAAAGCAGATAATAAATAATTATCAAAAAGTTAATAAAACGATCTTAAATAAAAACATCGTGACTGAATATTGATCATAATGAAGTCGGTCAAAAACAGCATTACGGTGGATCTCCCACCCGAATTACACATAATACGTAGCACTTCAAAAGCACTAGCCTTCATTAATCTTCCAAAAAAGACACACCAACTTGGTTCTTCAAAGTCACTAGCGACTTGCTGCAATTATGCAATTATGCAGTGATTATTTTCATAGGGGACAATCTGCAACCGCTCAATCGCTCAAATCCTGAATATTTGACAGAAATCGAAGAATTAATTCGAATAGTACAAAGTTACAAAGATTTCTTGACAGACACAACAGAGATTTCGATTCGTGAATAAAGTCAAGAGTTAACATCAAATTCATCGAAACGAGTTGGTTTGCACGAGAGAAACGACCACTTCAAAGGCTTGTTTTCACCTTCGGTGGTTTGAAAAAAGTCGAAAATAAACGTTCAAATCATCGAAACTTGTTGGTTAGCTCGAGAGAACAGACCACTTGAGGGGCTTTTTTCCACCTTCGATTGATTGAAAAAGTCGAAAATGGACGTTCAAATCATCGAAACTAGTTGGTTAGCTCGAGAAAAAGACCACTTCAGGGGCTTGTTTTCAACTTCGATTGGTTGAAAAAGTCGGAAATGAACGTTCAAATCATCGACACTAGTTGGTTAGCTCGAGAGAAAAGACCACTTCAGGGGCTGGTTTTCACCTTCGATTGTTTGAAAAAGCCGAAAATGAACGTTCAAATCATCGACACTAGTTGGTTAGCTCGAGAGAAACGACTACTTCAGGAGCTTGTTTTGACCTTCGATTGGTTGAAAATGAACGTTAAAATCATTGAAACTTGTTGGTTACCTCGAGAGAAACGACCACTTCAGGGGCTGGTTTTCACCTTCGATTGTTTGAAAGAGTCGAAAATGAACGTTAAAATCATCGAAACTTGTTGGTTTGCTCGAGAGAAACGACCACTTCAGGGGCTTTTTTTCAAAATCTTGAAAGTCAAAAAAGTCGGATTTTAATTGGGTTAAAAAAACTCCAAAAGGCATTTTTTGTTGCAAATTAGTTAAAGAAACTACTTCCGAAGTTTGGTGGATAACGTATGGGACACCCTGTATTCGTCGTAGTTCGACAAGTTTCAGGTATTTCTGAAGATACGGATCTCGGTAACCTGATATGGTTCAGTAGGTCTATAAAAGGTTGATCCACATCGGCAACATTGCTGATCCTGTATTTTTAGTGTTTAACAAATCTAACAATAAATCGACAGGAATATATGGAGCCTACAGCTGCCTAGTGATGGTAATAGCGAATCTAGGCGAAAAGCAGTATTTTGATCCTTGGGAATGAAAATGCCGGTAACCGTGTTTTCAAGACAAGGAAAAGGTTCGTAATCATGATACATATTAATGATGTGAAACCAATATCCTTATCATGAAACCGTAATTGAGCATTTTACAAGTACATCTACCTACAAGCGAAGTAATGTCGCGGAAGCTCTGTCCGATAGACGTTCATTACTGTCGGAACTTACCTTCAGTCCGCAATCTCGTGATGAATTACGATTATTAATGAGAAGCTAATATCTCAGACGTAACGGACAAGTTTCTAACGCCCCGAGTATCCTTGGTCCCCATCCATCAACCAGCCGCCTCCTCGAGATTGAATATCTGTGACGCTAATTGTTGTCAATTACGCGAGAAAAAGGGTTGGAACGCGTTGTAAGAAAAACGTCGTACGTTCGCTCGGCCCCATCTATCCAGGAACAACTTGGAACCGTTTGGTTGGAGTAATTGGAGGTGATTTCGAATTGAAGTGGGTGTACGAGGCGCCTGGTCACGGTCACCCACGCCTTTGAGAGCGACTGCAAGTTCCTATTGCAAACTCTCTAGATACAACGCAAGTCCTCTAATTGAAGAAATAAATAAATCAAAAAAAAAAAATAATAATAATTAAATAAAAATAGAAAATTAAAAAAAAATTAAACGTACAGAACAACAATTATAGATCCCTTCGTATAGGTAACAACAATTTTGGATCGATCACCAGCATGTTCCAATTCCAATAAAAAAAAACTATCACGGATTACGCACTCAACATACATTCTCTTTACAGGCGCGTATTAGCATTAATTTATAGAGGCTGATTTTATTTATCTACCCCTAAAATCGTTTTACCAAAAACATTATTTTGCAATCGTTCCATTTTCAGGAGTCTGTCGTGGATCTTTATGAACACTTATAGGATGTCCCGCTGTAATACAAGGGTATGTTCACGCGATTACTTTGGGTTGAAGGAGACAACACTCTTTGGAGAAGAAAATAACCACATACAAGTCCGATTTTCACCTTTCCGAATCGAACTCCAAACATCAAATTCATGTATTTGTGTGTCTGTGTGTGTGACAAAATCTTGTGTACCATTCGTAGGTCTTATTCTCTCACCGATTTGAGTGGTTCTTTTTTGTTTCGCGTGGAAATCTATCTAGTTGAGATCTACTCTACGTTGCAGGAATTTTGAATTTCGCCTTTGAAGAAGGGGAAAGTAGGGTTAATGTGTAAGAAACCGTGCGCCTCCGGGCTTAATAAGCTTGTGTATTTTGCCCAGTCCTAATAGACCGGGAGCCGAGGCCAAAAACGGTGACTTACGAGTTGAAAGCTACAAACCAATTTTTATTAAAATGTCCTCCAAGGTGAGTAAAAAAATGGATTGCTGCCACTCCAAAGCCCCGTCTTTCAAAAATGGCGGCCGTTTGAAATTGTCAAATTTAGAGAAATGATGACTTACGTAGTTGATGGCTGGAAATCAATTCACTTGCAAGAACTAATTATCTAAAGGTGGAAAATACATCTCTGCCACCCTAGTTCCCCGCCCCTGTACAGGCAGAGTCGATCAAATTTTGTCAAAATTTTGACCATTTTTTGACTTATTAGTTGACGGCTGAAATTTTTGTAGTAGGTTGGTATCCACGAGAAAAAAACAAAAAACTATCTCTGCCCTCCCCACCCCCCGTCTTCCGCTCAGCAGAATCGATTCAAAATTGTCAAATTTTGACACAAATTTTGACTTGTTAGTTGACGCGTGAATTTTTCTTTACTAGTTCTCTATGCATATCTGGTTAATAAAAACCATCTCTGCCGTTTTGATTCCGCGTCGTTCGTTCAGCAGAGATGGTCCAAAATTTGACAAAATTTGGTCCCAAAATTGAGTTATCGAGTTGATGGCTGAAATTTATTTTGCGAGTAGCTAATTATTAGTTCTTTCGAAATTCCTTACTCTGCCATTCTGATTCCGCGTCGTTTATTCAGCAGAGATGGTCCAAATTGGTCAAATTTTGGTCCAAAAATGGACTTATTAGTTGATGGCTGGAAATTGCATAATTATCTCCTAAATGCTACTGTAAGACAATAGAACACACTCTGCCATCTTGGAAACGCGTCGTTTGTGGAGCAGAAGCCAATATGTACAGGAATATGTGTGTAAAATCTGCAGGGTGAAATTCAGCACCGAAAAATTGACTTATGAGTTGATGGCTGGAATTCATTTTGCGATTAGGTAATTATTAGTTCTTTCGAAATTCCTTACTCTGCCATTCTGATTCCGCGTCGTTCATTCAGCAGAGATGGTCCAAATTGGTCAAATTTTGGTCCAAAAATGGACTTACTAGTTGATGGCTGGAATTTGCTAAATTATCTCCTACATGCTGCTAGGAGACAATAAAATACAATCTGCCATCTTGGAAACGCGTCATTTGTAGAGCAGAACTCAATATGTACAGGAATTTGGGTGCAAATCTCCAAACTCAGCACCGGGAAATTGACTTATGAGTTGTGGGTTGGAATTTTACGGTAACATCTATCAAATCAACATATAAAGTCATTTTTAGATCATCAGCCTTTCTTATTTTGCGTCATTGCACCAGCAGAAGTCATATTCCATCCTATTTGCTCATTTCTGTTCCAAAAAGGATTTTTATCAGACCGTTGTCGATAGTGCGAAATTCTTCTCGAATGGCAACCGGAAGTCAATGAAATACCTCCTGTTATCTTGATAATAAAGCGTCCTTAGAACATGTTACTAAAACATAAATGATAATTTGTGACAAAATTAACACGTAAAAATCGGCCGTAGTTCATAGGATGGACATTTCGGGAGTACCTAGGCACCTTCAGTACCGATGAGTGAGCCCACATCGGTTCAATACCTTATTACTATTATATTGCTTCCGAGTCTACCAAGGTAGCGGAAGCTTTGTTTTCACTTTTCAAGGACGAAAAAAAAAGTTCTCCAAAATCAAAATTTTCACTCGCGTTTCGCGTTTTAGACCTTTCTGAACAATTTTGGTTCCGTGTCTGTCTGTCTGTGTGTCTGTCTGTCTGTCTGTCTGTCTGTCTGTCTGTGTGTCTGTCATGAATTCCTTGTAACGCGCATAACTATATGAAGTTATTGTCCGATTGCTATGAAATTTTCAGGGATTGTGCGGGTTGGTGTGTAGACGGTCCCCTATGAAAATCATCATCCCTGGACTGATAGAAGCGACTGCGCATGCGCAAACGTGAATTCCTTGTAACGGCCATAACTTCCACATTTTCTACCCGATTCCGATGAAATTTTCAGGGATTATGCGGATTAGGTTGTAGATGGTCCCCTATAAAAATCACTACCTTCGGACTGATAGTAGCCAATGCGCATGCGCAAACGTGAATCCCTTGTAACGGCCATATCTTCTACATTTTCTACCCGATGTCGATGAAATTTCCAGGGATTATGCGGATTAGGTTGTAGATGGTCCCCTATGAAAATAACCACCTTTGGACTGATAGTAGCTACTGCGCATGCGCGAACGTGAATTTCCTTGTAACGGCCATAACTTCTACATTTTCCATCCGATTTCAATGAAATTTGCAAGGATGTTACAGATTGTCTTGTTTTGATGTTCTGATGTTTTGAAATTAACTACTATGCATCGGATCATCTATACAATCGGGTTATGGAAACGAGGAAGCTATGTGCCACACCCACTTGGCAGACGTTTTTTTCTTTTGATTGTTCAAAAATATCTTGGTACAATAAATTAGACCTTGGTTCCAGTTGTTTTGGTACAGTGAAGTACCTACCCAACTATTTCTTCAACTTATTCTTTAAAAACATTTGATAGCCTCAAATACCTATACTCAACTTTACAATCCATTATTTGATTGTACGCAAATATTTCGAGAGGTATCCTTTCTCTGTAGATGGTTGTGGCTCGTTAATTTAATATACATAATATAATAATGATGTATAATAATACATTATAATGCATAATATACATGTTTGGAAATCCTGAGGAATGAGCACACAATACTATTTGACCGAATTGACAGCATTTAATTTCTAACTCACCTATCTAAACAATAACTTCGTGGATGTGAGAAGAGCATATTTCAATCTATAACTATCACTTAGTTAGAACTAAATACCTTTTTTAAATCGATTTTATGGAATTAGTGGGACAAATTCTTTCGCGCTCATAGTATTGACACTCTTCTAAAATACTAGGAAAACCACAGTAGGCCCTCATAAACAAATTGTACGTAAGTTCATCATAATTATGAGTACTTATCTATGTAAAACTATTCCTAGTTCAGGTACAAACTAAAACATTCCTAGTTGACGAATTTTTCATACTTTGCATAAGTAGGAAACTTAGAGGGTAATTTTTACGCAGAGGTTTACCATTTTTAGAATTCCCAAACAAGTAGGTTGCTTTCGCCTGGTTTAGTTGGAAACAAATAAATTGGATATACTCACATTCATAATACTACTTCATCATAATTGGGTATCCTTGTAAAAATAATATTCCTAGTTCACATGGGAACTATTCAAGGACTAAACCATTCAAGTACCCGCTGCAATTTCAATCCTCAACCAACGATTATTCAATCAGGTACCTACCTACTTACCTACGAGAAAGATGACCGTAGAGAACTTTTTGAGTAATCCAAACTAACAACTCGAATAAAATACGTAATCAGAAAACGAACAAATTTATAGATAGGTAGGTACCCACTTCAATAAGAAACGAAAACGAATGGATCGAATTCAAAGCTGCATTTTATTTTTGGAATCTACTCAACTTGTGCCTGGTAAATTAACTACTAATGAGAATTGTTTTCCCTTTTCATTGATACATAAGAGAAATAACTGGCTAGTAAATTTTATTTTAATTCTAAAAAAACTGTACACACCAACTTTTGAATCAGTGTTAAAAATCTTACTTACGAATCTTATCTTACTTATCTTACACTCGTATATTCACTTCTAATTACAAATAATGAAATATACACTAGGTACTGTTCGATACTTTTCAATTCCCGTCCTCAACGGACTGATCATAAATAATATTCATGACATAAACTTTTATTTTACGTTTATTACATTTTTTGAGATAGATAGAGAGAAAAACATTTTTTAAACATTTTACGAGTAAAATATTAATTACATAAATAATATTAAATGACTTGATACGAAAAATCTTTGGTAGTTGATTCACGAGGCAGTAATTGAGCGAATTTAATAAAATGCAGGTTGCTGGCTCATTATTTCCAGAAATGAACCTTTGCAATTGTCAAAGAAAACAATTTTAACCCCCCCCCCCTCAATATCTGTTGGTTTACATTTAGAGGTTAAAAAATTCTGTCCGCGTAAAAATTACCCTCTAAGTTTCCTACTTATGCAAAGTATGAAAAATTCGTCAACTAGGAATGTTTTAGTTTGTACCTGAACTAGGAATAGTTTTACATAGATAAGTACTCATAATTATGATGAACTTGTACAATTTGTTTATGAGGGCCTACTGTGGTTTTCCTAGTATTTTAGAAGAGTGTCAATACTATGAGCGCGAAAGAATTTGTCCCACTAATTCCATAAAATCGATTTAAAAAAGGTATTTAGTTCTAACTAAGTGATAGTTATAGATTGAAATATGCTCTTCTCACATCCACGAAGTTATTGTTTAGATAGGTGAGTTAGAAATTAAATGCTGTCAATTCGGTCAAATAGTATTGTGTGCTCATTCCTCAGGATTTCCAAACATGTATATTATGCATTATAATGTATTATTATACATCATTATTATATTATGTATATTAAATTAACGAGCCACAACCATCTACAGAGAAAGGATACCTCTCGAAATATTTGCGTACAATCAAATAATGGATTGTAAAGTTGAGTATAGGTATTTGAGGCTATCAAATGTTTTTAAAGAATAAGTTGAAGAAATAGTTGGGTAGGTACTTGACTGTACCAAAACAACTGGAACCAAGGTCTAATTTATTGTACCAAGATATTTTTGAACAATCAAAAGAAAAAATATAATAGTAATAAGGTATTGAACCGATGTGGGCTCACTCATCGGTACTGAAGGTGCCTAGGTACTCCCGAAATGTCCATCCTATGAACTACGGCCGATTTTTACGTGTTAATTTTGTCACAAATTATCATTTATGTTTTAGTAACATGTTCTAAGGACGCTTTATTATCAAGATAACAGGAGGTATTTCATTGACTTCCGGTTGCCATTCGAGAAGAATTTCGCACTATCGACAACGGTCTGATAAAAATCCTTTTTGGAACAGAAATGAGCAAATAGGATGGAATATGACTTCTGCTGGTGCAATGACGCAAAATAAGAAAGGCTGATGATCTAAAAATGACTTTATATGTTGATTTGATAGATGTTACCGTAAAATTCCAACCCACAACTCATAAGTCAATTTCCCGGTGCTGAGTTTGGAGATTTGCACCCAAATTCCTGTACATATTGAGTTCTGCTCTACAAATGACGCGTTTCCAAGATGGCAGATTGTATTTTATTGTCTCCTAGCAGCATGTAGGAGATAATTTAGCAAATTCCAGCCATCAACTAGTAAGTCCATTTTTGGACTAAAATTTGACCAATTTGGACCATCTCTGCTGAATGAACGACGCGGAATCAGAATGGCAGAGTAAGGAATTTCGAAAGAACTAATAATTACCTAATCGCAAAATGAATTCCAGCCATCAACTCATAAGTCAATTTTTCGGTGCTGAATTTCACCCTGCAGATTTTACACACATATTCCTGTACATATTGGCTTCTGCTCCACAAACGACGCGTTTCCAAGATGGCAGAGTGTGTTCTATTGTCTTACAGTAGCATGTAGGAGATAATTATGCAATTTCCAGCCATCAACTAATAAGTCCATTTTTGGACCAAAATTTGACCAATTTGGACCATCTCTGCTGAATAAACGACGCGGAATCAGAATGGCAGAGTAAGGAATTTCGAAAGAACTAATAATTAGCTACTCGCAAAATAAATTTCAGCCATCAACTCGATAACTCAATTTTGGGACCAAATTTTGTCAAATTTTGGACCATCTCTGCTGAACGAACGACGCGGAATCAAAACGGCAGAGATGGTTTTTATTAACCAGATATGCATAGAGAACTAGTAAAGAAAAATTCACGCGTCAACTAACAAGTCAAAATTTGTGTCAAAATTTGACAATTTTGAATCGATTCTGCTGAGCGGAAGACGGGGGGTGGGGAGGGCAGAGATAGTTTTTTGTTTCTTTCTCGTGGATACCAACCTACTACAAAAATTTCAGCCGTCAACTAATAAGTCAAAAAATGGTCAAAATTTTGACAAAATTTGATCGACTCTGCCTGTACAGGGGCGGGGAACTAGGGTGGCAGAGATGTATTTTCCACCTTTAGATAATTAGTTCTTGCAAGTGAATTGATTTCCAGCCATCAACTACGTAAGTCATCATTTCTCTAAATTTGACAATTTCAAACGGCCGCCATTTTTGAAAGACGGGGCTTTGGAGTGGCAGCAATCCATTTTTTTACTCACCTTGGAGGACATTTTAATAAAAATTGGTTTGTAGCTTTCAACTCGTAAGTCACCGTTTTTGGCCTCGGCTCCCGGTCTATAATTCTCCAACCTATTTCGGTGGTTCGTTTTTTGTTCGCCCCAGAAATCTCTAAAGTTGTGTACTACGTCGCCGGAATTTCGAAATTCATGGTTATGAGGAAGGGACAGGGGGTTATTTACTGAAAATAACGCGCATTCTGACAACAGCGAGGGGATATATGCTGAGAAAAACTGATGATTTTTCAATATTTCTTCTTCTATCAAGACTTACTAATGGAACTCAAGCTTTAGAATTCAAAGAACCAAATCAATTTACCTCTGGAATTTAATTAAAATATTCTTTGTGCCACTGTGGGCACCAAAAACACTTCGTATCATATGGGTTGTTGGTTGTTTCACCTTGAATGCAGCGATGTGATCCACGGAATACCTACCAAAACTAACAGGTATAAGTCCAATTTTTAGTTTGCCGTTGTGCCAGGCTCGCACCGTGAAGAGACGGGGGAGGGGGGACTCCATATTATTCATATTAAAGACATAAAAAAGCAGTTTTCAGGGACTTACCTCAAACCAAGTGGCTAGTTTAGTTAGTTCTTAGTTTTAAGTTTTGAAAATTCACGGGTCAGACATATTTAACTTTCTCGTGAATTTACTCTACGTTTATACATATATTATTATTTTTTTTTTTTTTTAATGAGATATCATTCAGTATAATTTTCTTCAACCGTAACAATATGTTTATGTATGTATATACTTATTGTTTTCCCTTTGGGAATTCGGTAATAAAATCAGGTACGTTCAAATCATGTATCCTTCGGTCGAGTTGTATTACTAATGACTCTGAATCATTACAATAATAACCATTGCGTGACACGGAAGTTTTTCTGCGTTCGTGGAAAGTTTAGGATTGACCATGTAACGAATTCACGTTCCGTATTCTTCACATTTTATGGGTTCCGTATGATTCCGTGTTCCTTCAATATGTTATGATCGAAACGAGAGGGTTGTATGAGTTTTTAACTATAGGCCATTCCGATAATTAAACGATAGAGGACTCTGCAAAGTAGGAAGTTCTGATGAATGATTCAATATTGCTGGTAGGCACCTACAAACCTATCTTCTTGCATGACATAAGAGAGCGGACAACATGAGATGTAATGAATAATTAAGTGCTTTGGGCTCTTTATTGACAGGGGTAAAATAATGCTGTTAGTGGGTCTAAGAATGTAACTTTCGTTGCCCATGTATTCTTACTTTTAATGCCAGAACCACGTGAGTGGAGGAACATGTACTACTAAACTGCTCTAGCAAGGAGAAATGTGGCGGGAAAGCACAAAAGCAGGAAAAGGGCAGGTGTGACGTCACACAATGGAAGTATACGACAAGTATTATAGGAATAAAATTTACTTTAATGGATCATTATTACAGTTTTGAAATAGAAACGTTTGGAAATAGAATTATTCAAATAGGCCCATACAAATTTCATGATGGCCACAATAAAAAATTTCCATAAAAATAATTATCACGGTTTGGAAATAAAATCATTCAAATAGGCCCATACAAATTTCATGATGGCCTCAATGAATGATTTCCATTAGAATAATTATCACGGTTTGGAAACGGAATTTGCAAATAGAATTACATATTCAAATAGGTCCATACAAATTTCATGATGACCACAATGAAAGGTTTCCATAAAAATGATACAAGAAATCTGAGAGGAAAGAATCTTGAGGAGGTAGTCAGGTTTGGGGTCACAGATGGATTATATTCAAGACTATGCAAAAAGAACCAGCTATGTGTTTTCTCCAGGAAAATTACTTTTTTTCTGTGATTATATAACTTTGGTTCATGTTGGCGAAATACAAAACCGGAATAATAATATTATTGATATTATCACCCTGCCGGTAGTTTACACTATGTAATGAAGAACGGGATTCTAGAAACGCGCGGCAGAGGTTTCCAGACGAACCTGTCGTGGTGACTTTGTGACCCTCGGCATTCAAAGTTCAGGTAGAAGCTCTAGATGACCACATCTGCTAGCCACGTGTGACTCTTGGAGGCGCTTCAAAGGGCCCTCCATTGGTCTCTTTTGACTCAGCAAACAGAACCTACGACTGCTTCTGCATAAGAAACCCAACTAATATCCGGAAGAATTTCTTGACTGACCTACATCGACACATTTGACACTCATTTCATTTATCTGTAAGTAAAAAACAAACTCTAAAAGCTTTCTTGATGCTAATGGGGTATTTCGGTCAATTTTTTTAATTTTTTTTTTTAAAGAGTATGGCTCAGGAATAACGGTAATCGGGTCTGTTCGTCGAGAAAATGTTTTTAAAAAATCAGAGAAGCTAAGGAAAGTTGAAGATTTGAATGGTGTGACGTAGCTAGCCAATCGTGACGTAGCTAGCCAACTGTCTTTGAAAAAAGTATCCATGCACAGAAACCCTTGGGGGACCTCTTGGATACTACAAAACACCACTCACACAGGCCCGCCGCGTAGTCCGCGGCGTAGTCCTTGCCTAGTGCATGGAAGAATAGGATAGAATAGAATAGATAGGAATAGAACCTATTCTTCCATGCCTAGTGTGTGTGCATTTATAGCGGCCCGCCTTTTTCAAACGTGTGATCTCTTTAATCAATTTTTCTACCACATGTTATAGTATCATTGGGCTAAAAGTTGGATTATATAGGTTTTCAAGGGTGCTGAATCCAAATTTGAGGTCAAAAACCTGAATTTCCGACCCACCGAAATACCCCATTATGACAATAAGAACATTTCCGTCCTACGCGACTCTTTGCACAGTTCCCGTTGCAATATTGAGGGAGGGACTATGGGTGGTGGGCTAATAAAATCTGACCACAAGTTCATTACAGTAAAATTTCAACAATAAACGCTGCAAATTATTACACAATGGTTTATTTTTTCTATAGATCACTCGTCTGCAAAGCCACCAATCATCCATCATGAAGAAAAACATCGATCGCATTTCGGTCAGCTTTAATTTGAACGGAGATTAGGCCTCTTTTGCGATTCACACTCGTGTTTCTGATTTATCGTACGTCCAAATTCTCGTAGTGAGCGAACGGTTTGCCTACAGAGCTCCGTGTGGTCTCAAAAAATTCTAAAAATTCTAAAGAATCTTAAATTGAAGGAAAAACAATACCTTTATATCGAAATTTTTTGAGTTAGGACGTTTTCAAAATTTATTTTGGAACCCTTAGAACTGACCTACATCAACCAAAATCTTCGGGGCACAACTAGACCCCAAATTTCATCAAAGTCAGTCAATGCTAAGTGGCAAAAGTGCCGCGTACGGCGGACGGACGGCCAAATTTTTATTCGATTTTTGGATTCTACGTACCTTGAAACGTAAACCATCAAATTTTGAGGGGGTGTTAAAAAAATTTTTTTCTTGGTCGATTCTAAAGGTTCATTATAGAAAATAATAAACCAAAATCGGATGTTTCTTTAAACATTAGCTGGTAATCATAAAATTCTAAAGTTAGTGGCCAACAGTGTAAACTGCAGAACGTTATCGGATAGATTCCTACTCACTAAGGATCACATTCATATCGGATAAAATCGAACTATTTAGCATATATCTTGCCCACAATGATAATTGCTCCACATGTATTATTTTTCTGACCCACGTAAATTACGTAAAAACATCTGGTTACTCTGTGGTAATTACTAAACCCACACACTAGAATGAGTGATTAGCAATTAGCCAAACTCTGATGATTATGATTGGGCGAGCAAAATAGTGTTCTTGAGAGGTTCCTCTCTGATATAACCGAATTACGTCAACTTCGCCAACGAGGCGTTAAATCACTTTTGCTAATCCGGTTTTCGGCGCTTGTCAAACGCATTGGGTCCCTCCGCGGAGACCGCCCTAATAAAGCTATTTTGTTGCCGACGCAGGTATTATTAATAAGAAAGACTTAATTAATCATTATTTCAAAACGTCCAAAGAAGAGATTTCACTCTCTTGTCATCGACAGCATCGCGGGAATTTATGTTTGAAGTTGAGGTAAGTCGTAATCACGATAATTATAATGAACTAACTAAAATAACCCCTTGATTTGGTCGCTCATTCGAGTGCTTTACCTAAACTTGCTCATTATATCTTGTATTGAGAGATTCTAATCCCACACGAAAGTATCTGCGGATTTTACTTGGCCAAGTTATACTTCCCGCACGGATAGCAGACATTATCCTACTGCCATCTCAATTGGGTGTCGTTGTAGTTATTATTTCTCATCCAATTTCTCCCGAGACAATTTAGAAACGCTTAACCCCCTTACCAGATTTCTAAAATTAAGCTTCATGATGTTTTTTGATTATCATTAAGCTTTGATAAAATAATTTTGATATTTGATATTTGATTTGATAAGATAATTGTGACAAATTGATCTCAGATTTTCGTGATTTCTCGAAATTCAGATTCAATGTGGAAAGTTAATTTTCAAAGAAGTAGTGGTAATTAACTCTCATCAAACTTTTGAGAAATAATACCTAAGTATATATTATAATGAAATGTTTTATTTGTTGTAAGCAAAAAATGATAACTTGATAAATTAGGTATTCAGACGATAGCTATTATGCGTATAACTTCTGTTACAAGAATAGAGGGGAACAAGGAGAATATGAATCGGTGGCAGGAAATCCATAGGTGGAGAGTGACTAACAAGAATCCTGCTTCAGGATTAAATTTGATTCAAGAAGTTTAAAACGATGTCCTAAAGAGAATGATATTGAATTATATCAAACGACATGTGGAAAGAAGGATCCAGGGATCAGACACCAGCGAAGAGACAAATATGAGGAATACTCAGAAGATGGATATAAGCAACCCTGGGTAAAGGAACGAGTATTTTGGGGAAGAAAGAAGGACCGATGACGGTATGGGTCCTGACCCATTGCCTAAAAAGCGACACACTCTTTTTTCACCTTGTATGTTGCCCACTGGATGAAACAGCAGCCAAGGAATTATCTGAGTACGCGAGTAAAGAGCAAGAGAAGCTTGAAAAGATCGACCGTGGTGTTTTGAGAAATCTGCACTTGATGATTATGAGTAACCTACTCAGGGATAGCGAGTTTCTAAACAACAGCGGTTTGCGATGCGATTATAAGAATAAATCATTTTCGTCACTACCTACCAATTTGGGATTCGAAAATGTCGTTGATGTAAGAATAGTCGAGGACGATATACCCTTGTGCTCAGAAGATTCGATAGTAGGGAAGATACAAATTGAAATATGTAAGTCGCCAGTGAGGATCCAAATAATCGATGAAATTGTCGAATTTTCAACTTGGTATTTGGTATTTAAAATTGGTATTTTTCAACTTTTGCCAATGATTTCAGATAGATTTTTTCACGCTGAATCCCACGCTGCCGATAAAAATGCGCCATCACCTTTAGTTTCCGCGAAAAATTGATTTTAAGGTTTAAAATGTACACATAGGGTTGAGAACAACCACTTGGACGAAGTAATGGATGGTGAGCCTTATTCACATTTGATCGTTCGAATTCTAATGGTAATGTATTATGGTTTCTCCTTCTATTGGACTCTCGAAATCAAGGTATTGTTTTGTCGTCAATTTAAGATAGTACTGAATTTTTGGGAACGATTGAGACCACTAGGAGTTCTGTAGGACAAACCGTTCGCTCCCTACAAGAACTTGAAGGTCGGACTTACGATAAATGAGAATCGCGAGTGTGAATCGTAAAAGGGGCCGCGAGTGTGAATCGTTCAAATTTTATCAGACCAAATAAGTGCGATCGTTGTCGTTTCTTCGAATTGTATTCAGTTTGGCGTCCTTAGCAATCAGTATTCAAATTTCTATATGAAGGAACCTGAACTCCCTATTTCTTCGAATAGAGAGTGAAGCGTTTATTTCTTCCAAATAAACGTGATTGTTAAGTAGGTAAGTAGTAGATAGGTAGTACCTATGGTTGGTGGCAAACCTGTGTTCTTTGTAGGCGAATGATCTGTAAAGAAAATAATAAACCTTTGTGGAATAATTTGAAGGGTTTTTTCACAGGAACGGTTCTTTCACTGTACCAATTCTTCCTCTAGAAGCATATCAACCGGTTGTGGCACAGAGCTAACCGCGATATACCTAAAAAATCTCTTAAGAGATACCAGCCTTATAACACTAAGAGATTCCCGCTGTTACACTAAGCTGGTGTTATTAATGGGAGCGAACCATAAATAAATTATTATGCTCGGCAACTTTTGTTACCTGGAGATGCCGGCAAAGTGACGAATAAGATTAATCTTCGTCATGATCTTCTCTAGGCCACTTCTTCGTTTTGTTCAAAGGGCTGCCCGAGGCCTCTAAACGGGTCATTAATAAAGGAAAACTCGCCGAGGGAAAAACGGAGTCCGGCAACTTGACGAAACAGAACCTTTGAGTCAGTTTGAACATCATTAATAATTTTACGAAGGCAGTTTAAAGGGCCAGGTGAAAGTCATGAGCGAGCATTGTTGTACCCCGTCCAGATCTAACATACGCGTTTTGTTCTCTACGGTTCAGGAGAAAAAACTAAATAAAAATAAAATTCGGAGGTTCAGAAAGGTTAACAAGAGAAAGAAAAAAATATTAATCAACGCACCTTTATTATGTTCCCACATAAACAAAACAAGCTCCTTGTCTTGGGTAACCACGTAGCTCTTGTAGACATACGCGGACTCGGGTCAGGATGGGACCCGATGGTTATCTGAGGAGGGCCAACGGAACGGTGTCCTCGTACCGATTTTTATCGTTCCCGAAACAATCCATACCGGCTACTTGATGAAAGAGGAGATGGAAGGAACAAAAAATTATCGGAAAAGTAACAGAGGACCTCGTTAAAAAGGACGAAGGATTCCAGGCAGTTGTTTGGTGGTGTGGGGGGAGGGTGGAGTGGTTGGACCTGGATTCCTCCCTGACTCAGTTTCTGAGAGATAAGCTGTCTTCATTCGACCAAAAATATGGTCGGAAAAAACGAGAATTTTTTTTCGGAGGAAAGAAAAAATCTTTGGTTGACACAAAGTCTCCATACTTCCTGAAGAGATTTTGATTGAGATGATTTGTGGGCGTAACTGGAATTTACATATAATTAAAAGAATCTATTTTCCTAAAAGCAATAATGAAAGCGTAATGAAAAAAATTGGTAAATCTCCCGCAATGATCTCTGAAACTGAAAAATCTACTCTTCTCCACTAACTCATATACCCGCACTCTCTCATATGGTACCCTCTCGGTTATTGCGCTAGTGGATTTTTTTCCGAATCTAAACTCACAACTCCATTTTCTCATTTCTAACAAAGTTTTCACCTCTCCCATCAGAAATCACTAAAAGATCGGACCGACGTCCCGATGTAGGTGCCGCCCAAATTCGGTCATTCAGGTCATATCTACCATGGGCCATGACTAAATGCCGGAGAATGTGGATAATGATTTGTAGGTTGTACCAACATGCCCTACTTGTTCTAACATCGACATCAAGAACACACTACAAAATGTCAGTGGAAATAATAGTGGTTTACAGTACGTACCTACCGAAGTAGTGAATCACGTTGATGTTTGTTCAACAGATTTCTGGAGTTTCATAGATTAGGTACTGAGTCGTTAAACGTGTGCGAATCCGATCAATAGTGCAAGTTGGGGTCGAAACACTACCGAGTGAGTTTGATCAAGATGATGCAACATGAGTGCGAATCGCCTTATTTTTCAATTTTTCGTTCCGATCACACCATCCTCGCCCCAAACCGTATCACAAGTGCATCCGTCATCAGTCCATTTATCGGGGCGGATCGTTTGTGCTTGCGTCCATCCATCACCATCAATCCACTCTGCGTGTCCGAACCAGATCCCCTTCCTAAATTCACCCAATCCTTGTCCCTATTCCCTTATACCACCAAATCCTTGTCAATTCCTCCACTCTCGACGCTTCTATTCCCCGCGATATCCGCGCCTTCGATATCCTTCGGTCGATCCCTGCATAAATATTCATCTTCATCGCCCACTTACTCCGCTCCATTCAGGGGTTATCTCGCGGCCCATTGAGCGCCATCTCAAAGGTTGTCATGATTTCTGTATTGGGTTCGTATCACATTCCGTGAAAGTTGTTATTAGTAAGGTAGACACATCACTGAAACTTTTTTGATTTGTCACATGTAATATTTTGTTGTAACACTTAAAGGAAAGTTCTAAGTGCTGATGCCATACCTAAGGCCAAAATATAATAGTTACTTCAACACACCACCAAGCATTATAAAAAGAGCACAATTCTTTATTGATCACCATCAAGTTTAGGTAACTCCACCTCTTTTGGAATGCCCTTTGAAAGGTTGTTCAGCACCAACAAATAATATCGTCTCTTCCAAGGCAAAGTATCGTAAGCGACATTTTCCTAAGTTTTCGGGGGACAAAAAAACTGTATAAGATGCCCAATTGGTGAAATATTTTTTACTATTGTTTTTTTGCGATTCGAATACTCTATCCCATACATACTTGTATTTTCGTGCAATTATTAAGAAAAAAATCATTTATATTGTAAAGCAGACGGTGGTTAAGATACTTTTACCAACTGTTTGGTGATGTTTTTGATTGGTGCTTACGATAAGTCAGTTCGATGGTCATCATCATCGAATAATATCGTAAGAACCATCAAAAACACAAGAAGAACCATCCAAAACTCAAAAACACAGAGCTTGCTAAACAAAATGTTCCTTAACTTTAAAAGATTACTTACTTATTTAAATTGTCACTCCGTATTCTTTATGGATATTAGTTACCATTTCCAATTGTTACACCTTTTCCACATATTTATTAATCTATTACAGCACCTGTTAACCTACTTAATATAGTTTATAAACAATAAGAATATAAATGCATTAGCCCCTCCGAAGGGAGGAAACTTATGCCACAAGTTCCAAGTCATTTGTATATAAAATATTTTTAATCACACTTGATAGTGTTTAACACAATAGAATAGCTATTAAAAAAAGAACCATCCAAATAAGACCTAGGAACTAAGTTCTTCTGGACACTCACTGCTTTTTCACGAAAATAAAAACGTATTTCTATTTGTTTTTCCTTTCTAAGAAGGTATCTTACCAGAAAATCAACGAAAAGAATAATGAAACACATACGTAGGTAACTATCATAACTGAAGTAATTTTTTTTTTTTTACCTCATTGGAGGTTACGTTACCCATCAGACATTGCGCGGTCCCTCAGTTACAGATATAGCATCGTAAGCGACGTCGCCAAAGACATTTTGATTTTCATGATGGTAGGTACGATAACTACGATAGTGGAGGTTGCGATAATTTTCCAAACACAATATTGGCAATTAAGACATTTCTGAAGTCGCCTACGCTTTTTCATAGCTCTATGATGGTTACGATAGTAATATTTCAATCCCATTTTTCGATCATTTAGAACGTTCTGGAGCTTACGATTTTTTTCACCAACGAATAGGCCTTGAGAGACGAATACAACGGTATGACTAAACTGAAAAACGCTAAAAATGTCGCTTACGATACTCTGCCTTGGAAGCGACGATATAATGAGTATGAAGTTACAAAGTCAAAAAGATTAGGAATTAAAAACGTTGCTTCTTCAAGAAAGAATTTTGTTACTAGAAAACTTAATAAGATCACAAAAAACTTTACAGGACACTAAAAAATAAACTAACCCGATCATCAGTCAGTGCAAGGAGTTTAACTTCATCTAGTAGGTATTTCTAGTTTGACTACTGTTTTTCTTCTTTCAGATCTTCTGGATACTGTTCAAAATATGAACTTAACATCCTTGTAACAATTTTCTGGAATTGTGTGGTTTGAACCCCAAATGGACCCTATGATTTTTTGTGATCCATCCAAACTACAAAGTACATCCAGTTTCTCTCAAAAATGGGAATTGGTGTTTAGGGATACCCTATTAATGTATCGGATTATATATATTAAAATCTTGTTTGCAGATACGAGAAAGCCACCTACCGATGTACCACATCTTCTGGATGTCTTTGTTTTTATCACTCCGTCAAACGGAGTCGATTAAAAAAAACGGAGTCAAAGGGGTCGATTTTCTATGAGTGGATGGACTTGGATAGATAAGAATAATAATGTTCTTAGGTATACGATGTCACTTTCATCACACAGGTTCATTCTGTAGAGACATCCGTCCTCGACCTCCTCCTTGTCGAAAATAAAAGATCTCCGTCACCGTAAGTTGGTTCTGGAAGTAGAAAAAGGTTTTTTCTCTCTTTCTCCACACCGCTGAAAGCTCCCGGGACTGTTTACCGGGCCCTCAGCTCCGTGTTTCCCTGACCGCCAAGGGCCAACACCCTAAAGAACTGAGGTAAACACACCAACACACCCTCCCCATCTCAGTGGTTATTCAGTTTTTTCCTCTTCCTCACTTTTCCCAACACACCTCCCAGTCTACAATTCATAACCTCACACACATCGCTCCTTTCTCGTATTAAACTTTTTTCTGCTGAGCTTTTGTAAATGTTTTGTCTCGGACGAGGCTTGGGCCGAGAAACTAATGGCCTGTCTACAAAATTGTCAACTAGAGTATTTTCACGCTACGTTAAAACTTTATTTTTTCTCCGTCTCACTGCCCTGGAAATAGCGATAAAAACTTGAAGAAGAGGAGAGGTGACAGGTTTCAGCCTTTTCTCTGCCTCTGCCTCCGGGAAACTCACTAATCTCTTCACGCATCATTAAACAGAAAGTATTCAATAAAGTGGGAACAACGGCTCCATCGAGTTTCCAACCCAAATCTTCCGAAGTGACCGCGTAAACGGTTATGTCACCACAGCTTAGAATGGAGTTAGTTTTTGATGGGAGTTGACTGGAACGGTAAGTTTGTTCTGCTCCATTTCATTCACTCCGATGCCATCAAAAGATATCGTCCACATCTTTTATCTTTTTCCAATATAATATTTTCAGTGATTGCAGGCACTGCAGTAATAAACTCGGTAAATTAATTGGTTTGCGTTGCTTCCTCGCCGCAGATTACAGAAAAACTTTGCACGAACTAGATTAACGCGACGACGTTGTGGAAAACTCAGTCATCAAAGAGAATACAGACATAGCTTAAATTTTGATCTTACAAATAGAAATTAATGATGAATTTCCTTATTTTTTCCTAAAGAAGGGCATGGAAGATGTGCTTGAAAAATTCTAGATATTATTCAAAGTGATAGGTCCGGTGAGAGCTCTGAATGAGCAATCCCTCAATATATTTCTCCTGGTTTTCCCCCTTCACAATTTTACCCTCACCAATTTTTGATTTTTGACTTTTTTTCAACCTTGAAGAGTGAAAACAATGCTTCCGCTACTTTTATAGTCTCGGAAGCAAAATCAGATAAACAGCAGCGTGTGCATAAGCGTGAGCCTCGGTGTACATGAAAATTGATGTCAACAACAGGATCCCCTTCACGTCGTTATACTGTTTCCACAGAGAAAACCACCAACAGCTCAAAATTATACGTGGTTTTTTGTCTTAGTTAGGTACCAAGACATACATGAGAACATGTTGAGTAGTATAGTGAGAACGAAACGATCAAAACGCCCTACCCGAAAGTTCTGGGTACAAAAGTGTCTTTTTCATCATCAAAAAGTAATATTAATTTTTTTAATGGAATAAAGTTGTAATGTTGGATGAAAATAATAAGAAACACGAGTGTGAATAGGTAACTAATTTTTTCTCCAACAATCACTAATGAAAGTTAGTTTTTAATGATCTAAACTTCCATACCTACATAACAAACGAAGGGTCACGGGGAAAAAGGATCAGACTCCTCTTTTCCTAATTCCGAGAAAATCGAAAAACAAAGTTTGAAGTCGTCCCAGACAGACGCTATGCGTGAAAAAAATAAACTGTTTGGGCCACCTGACCAGGAATTTAATTATGTTCACGTGACAAGAAAGAAAATTAAGTAGGTCGAAGATGATTTCCAGAAATAATTAGAAATTTCAAACAAGGTATGGACTTTGATCTTTTTTCCCCAAAAATATCCGCGTTTCGGTCACCATAACACCTAAAATTATATCACCATGTTACCTATTGTATATTCAAATCTCGTAATTCACTTCAGTAAGTTTACTAGGGTTTGTAGGTACCTTACTGTCACCTCCAGAAATATGTTGGGCAAAAAGTGGCTTAATTTTCCAAATTAGGTATAGTTTTGTACAAAACATTAATTGCAAAAAGGCAAAAAAATCAATAAATAAATCATTCATCTAAAGGATCGTCGCAATATGAAATGGCGTCATCATCTACTACATTTCCCAACCTGTTGGACAGTGACTCAGAAAATGTTAACACCGGGGTTGACGAGAAACTGACACAAGTGTTTTAAATCCTATGATTTTGCTGGTTTTGATGGGTATGGGGCCGTTGTGAAGGTTTCCCAATGTTACAGCTGCTTTTGGTACTGAAGTTTTCTTCTTCGAGGTAGAAGGGGTTGTGAAAACTGTCTGGTATCTTCAAAAGTAGGAGCTTTTGTGCTTGATGAATCTTTGGTGTGATGCCGTACAGCTCATGCAAAGGCGAGGGAAGGGGTCTTTAAATCGGACTCTGATCTTTCTTCCCTGCGAGCGCACGGAATCTGATCCTTTTTCCCCGGAGCCCCGTATTTATTCTAGCTTAAAAAAGAATGAATGCGATCTTTCTTGCACAAAGTGAAACAACCCTTCGGTTCTACTCCTCCTAAGCTACACGATGGCGTGCTTATCTCAATTCGGCCAAAAAATGGAGTTTGATCCTTTTTCCCCGTGTCACCTGATCAAATGCGACCTTTTTTTCGTTTCTCTGACACTATTTCCCCTGTTTGACTTTTTTGTGCATCACTTGGTAGCACAGACTAACAGATCCGGCACCTTCAGTTAGTACAAAGAACTAAACAAAATAAACTTTGAATCTCGCGTGTTAGGTTGGTAGAAAGATACTATTAGGTATAATATACTGATTTCTGATATACTGATTTCTTATAAAGAGTATATTATACTGTTTATAAAGAAAGAAATCAGCATTTTCTAGTCAGTAGCCATCCTAATTTCCATGTGGAGGAATATATTATCATACCTAACTTCCTATATGTTTGGGGTGATAGTAAAAACGCTGCAAATTATTACACAACGGTTTATTATTTTTATATAGATCACTCGTCTACAAAATCACCAACCATCCAATATGAAGAAAAAAATCAAAAAAATAAATACTTAAATAAATAAAAAACAAAATAAAAAAAAAAATAAAAAAAAAATTTAAAAAAAAAATCAAAATCACCAACCATCGATCGCTTTTCGGTCAGCTCTAATTTGAACGGAGATTAGGCCTCTTTTGCGATTCACAGTCGTGTTTTGATTTATATATATATATTTCAATATAAACCCTTAAATTTACGTAGGGAGCGAACGGTTTGTCCTACAGAGCTCCGCGTGGTCTCAAAAAATTCTAAAAATTCCATAGAATCCAAAATTGAAGGAAAAACAATACCTTTATATCGAAATTTTTTGAGTTAGGGCGTTTTCAAAATTTCAAAATTGATTTTGGAACCCTTAGAAGTGACCTACATCAACCAAAAGCTTCGGGGCACAACTAGACCCCAAATGGATCCTACATACCAAATTTCATCAAAATCGGTCAATGCTAAGTGGCAAAAGTGCCGCGTACGGCGTACGGCGGACGGACGGCCAAATTTTTATTCGATTTTTGGATTCTACGTACCTTGAAACGTAAACCATCAAATTTTGAGGGGGTGTTAAAATTTTTTTTTCTTGGTCGATTCCAAAGGTTCATTATTGAAAATAATAAACCAAAATTCGATACTTCCTTCCAGATTATGAACTCTCACATCGCCATAAATTGTTGTTGTTCATGGTGGGGTAACAAATAATACTTATATTTCGTCACGCTAGTGGCAACACCAGGTATCTCATTTTTTCAATTTTTCAGGGGAGCCAAAAAACTGATTCGAGCAACAGGTGCTAGGTATCTCAGAAATGGATCTCAATAAGCAACTCAACGCCTAACTTTGTGTCCCTGATTATTGATGAATAACAACTTATTTATCTCTTTCATAGGACTCACTTTTCCCTTACAACTTCTTAACAGGTGTATAAACTAAAAAACACATGATTTTCTCAATAATACACTTAGGAAAACTTACCATCGGAAATGTAGCCATCCTGAGATAGCATGTGTTGACGAACAACTTGAGATAACCACTGTTAACTAACAAATGTAAATTGCGATTTACGCGCTCCCTGTTGCCCTGATAAAGAAACTAACTTCACCATTCGATTCCCCACAAAATTTTACCTTAAAAACGGTTCATAAACCAAAACAGCCAAAAAATGAGATAGCTGGTGTTGCCACTAGCGTGACGATTTATTACCCTCTCTCACCCGTTTCCAAAAAGTGCTCATTTGCCGTCATTGGTGAATTTGAATGGTCATAATTTCTGGGAAAATGAATCAGAAACAACGTTGAATGTCGCTTCAGTTAGCAACTCGGTTGATGAGTTAGCGACTTGTGCATTAGTGAATTGGATACCCCAGCGAACATTGAAATCGTAGGCCATCCATGAAACATGTCAATAGCGAGAAACTGAGTCCTACCTACTCACACAGAAAATAAAACAAACGTCTAAACCACACCGGCCGATCTAAACCATATGATCGAAGGGTTACCGCAAAAGCGAAATATGTTAGTCATTAGATTTCATGACTGATAATGAACGCTACTCGTATGTAGTACAAAACTGCCTAGGTACGTAGGTACCTTGCAACATTTTGGGATTCCATACCTACTGTTGGTTAGCCCGAAAAAATTCTTAAATTATGGCCAACTGATTTTCTAACCTACGTACCAATATATACCAACAATGAATTTCGGGAATATTCCCGAAAATTTTGCCCTATCGCTGTTTGGACTCGCACATAATAAATTATTCTGAATAAAGATCGCCAAGTCTCCTTGGAGTTCACGAACTTCCTAGACGCTATTTGAAAGTAAGTACCTAAATAACACTAACCTGTTTGAAACTGAAGCGTGAAAATCAGATCTCAATCTCTCCAGAAGTTGACAATCCTCCAGTAGGCAAGACGATGGTAAGAAAATTACTTTTCAGAAGCTTGAATTTAAATAATAATTTCATTTTGTTTGCTTCATCTTGTAAGGGCACGAACACTTCACTCCACACAACACTGCTCCAGCCCACAACGGATCGAAATACGGGCCTTATTCACTAGGTACCGAACGCGGCGAAAATCGCGGGAGACCGACTCCTGGACCCCAAGAAAATTTGTGGAGAACAAGTAATAAGTCCTCAACATAACAATAAATTTTCACGTCGACACAGTCAAAACAAGCTAAACGAAACGAACGCCCGAGTAGAGATGGGTCGCTCATTAAAGATCCGGCTCTTCGAGCCGGGTCTTTCAGAAGAGCGAGTGAACCATGGGTCAGTAAAAAAGAACCGCGGCTCTTCGGATCTTTTGAGCTCAGTGCTGGTAGTGTTCGGTGAAGATCGGTTCTTCAAAAGAGCGAGTGAACTGCGGATCAGTAAAAATGACAAATGAATCGCGGTTCTTCGATCTTTGGATCTCTTGAGATCCAGTAAAATAAATGAACGGCGGCTCTTCGTTCTTCGGTTGTTTTGAGATCGGCAGTGTTCGGGAAAATTAGGACCTCCTTTTCGTCAGCTGTTGTCAACCCGTACGATAATTCCGAGGGAAAATACGATATAAGTCGATCAAACAAGTCGATACAATTTTGCGGAATTGTATCGTACCACCACATGCATTATTGTATTTTCGGTCGTAAACTTTACCGTATTTTTCCAGTGTTTTCTGTGACCCACTTTCTGATTCTTTCCGTTGTTTTTTCTCCCTGTTTGATTTTTACATCATGATTTTTTGTGAGGAGCTTTCTGATTCAAGTTCAAATGGCAAGCAAAAGCACAGCCTTATCTTACCAATATTATCGATATTGAAGCTAACGTACTTATTGGTTCGTTTATTCTCTTTCACCTTGGTTACCTTAATTTTCTTTGTTGAATAACACGATATAACATCAAATTGTTACCATATTATAAAAATGTTATACCTACTAAGACATTTTTTTTTAAATTGTGGTTTATCATTAGAGGCATAAAAAAAGCAGATTTCTTATAAATAAATATTTTACCAAAAAACTGTATTTTCAAGTCTTACTTATTCATTGCTTTAATCGTGTTCATTTATTAATTTTCCTTGATTTTTGAAGGATTTGTTGAGCATCTTTATTGAACAACAGCGCTTTTTGGGTTATTATTTTCAATAATGAACCATTGGAATCGAGCAACAGAGAAATTATTCCCTCTCGCCCTCAAAATTTCATGGCTTAGGATTCAAGGTAGTGTAGAATCCAATAATCAAATAAACATTTCCGGGCAGAACTAAAATAAACTGTTGTGTAACAATGTGTAGCGTTTTTCATCGTATTTTCATCTCTACAATAAATACGAGCTCAAAAGAGCCACTGATCCGTCGAAAAGATCCGGATCTTTTGAATGAGCGGAGCGCTCAGAGCCGTTCTTCTTGGTGAACCGTTTTGCCCATCTCTACGCCCGAGGCCCGAGACCACTGGTAACTCCGAAAACAGCTGAGTGTCGTGGCGGGGGTCTAATGCAGTGTTGCCAACCTCCGCCTGAAATTTCTTGAACATCGAACGAGCAAAAGTCGTTATAATTATATTATTACTATAATTACATTATTATTTATTATATTATCACTATAATTATATCATCAATTATTATTTTACCGATTATAATTCAAGTTACAAAGATTCATGAGCACAAGAAATTCGTTAGTGAAATAGATTTTTCTGACGCTCAGAACGCACTGTTTGGTCATCAATCAGGCTGAAAACGAAAGCTCCTGCTAAACCTTTTGTGTTTCAAAACTACTGTGACCGATAAACATGTTGCACCAAGCCACCAACCTGCTTTTCCTCTCAGTCGTAACGTAGGCTGCACACAATCCAGTATTTTGGTATTTCCTTCTATAATTCAGTAGGTATCTTTTAGATAATTTCGTATCTTCCTTCTTTCATTGCTCTCCACGTATTTTTAAAATTCGAAATAAGAAGCTAGAGCGAGCCTGCACTGATGCTAACCTTTCCTCGGAGTTCTGTCATTTGGCTTATCTTTCCATAGTGTTTCTTTTCTTGATGAAAGTAGGTAGGTAGATTATTTTGGTTCTCGTATTTCGTTTTACGAAAACGTGGAAACAAGCGGCTAGAGCGAGCTTTCGCTGATGCTAACCTTTTCACGGAGTTTTGTAATTGCTCGTCTTTTCATGGAAACTACAAAAGCTGTCTTCCCACTACAAAAAGGCCTTCGGTGTAACAGAAAGCTTTCTACGAAACAAAAACACTTTTGTAACTATAAAGAGAAATATAGAATTACAGAAATACTTTTATAAACTACCTACTTGTTAAGTGAAAAGCTGTTCATTTAGAAGGCAAGCCAGCATCTGACTGATTTGCCAAAGCTCTTTGGTCGGTCATGGTAGAATAAGCAAAATAAAACTCAAGTGTTTAAATAACCGCGTGCTTGAAATAACCGCTTGTTTCCACCTTTCCATGAAGATAAATAGGAGAAGAACAAAATACTCTGATAACTGCATTTATGTAGAAAAATTTGATCATAGGAGGACTCTAGTTAGTTTATGGTTGATTTTTATAAATATCTATTGTGCCCATTATTGTCCTCATACCGTTCGTGTGAATTTGTGCCCTTGTATTAAATTCGGTGTCTTATTTCATTATTCTTGTTTTTTTTTTTCAGGAATTGTCTCTTGAAATCGAACACCAACAATTCCCAAGGCGGCAGGCAGTGATGGCTTCTTTATTTATCAAAATTATTCGTCAAAGCTCCCGTCAATAGTATATATACAGTAAGATGACAAATCATTTTCTAGACGTAGACCTCGCCAGTAGCCATCCCCATGGGGAAAAAAACAAGCAGGTAATTTCTATGCTTGCGCTGCCTAGGAGGGTCAAGGATAGGAAAGGAATTAATAGAAATTATTGGGTCCTGTTCTTACCAAACGCCTGGAATTCGAAGCGTTTCATGGGCTTTTCCAGGAGTTGAGACAAAATTAAAGAAAGTCTTCAATAATTTTTAGACAATCACCTCTTTCGAAAAGCTCTTCACTTTAAATAAAACTTCAAACTTCCTCTGCTAGAAGAAAACCAAAACCGAAACAAGTGTGAAGGCTCCATTTCCTTTTTGCACCCTCGACTCGAATAGAAACCGGATGGAACGTATTCATGACGAGAAGGCCTTCCGTGGTAAACGGTTCCTATTCTTGTTTATTATACAGTTCAATAAAATTATTCTCAATCGCGGACATAATATTACCTACCCGCTGAAGAGAATTCTTTACCAATTATAGTGAAAAAAAAATCGATGGAGTGAAATGTTTGAACCTCTGCTAAACTCTTACTGTAGTATTCCAAAAATTAAATGAGAAAATGTTCTCCACCGAATAAATAATAATAAAATTATTAATAATAATAATATTATCTGTTGGTAACAAGTATTGAAGAGAAAAAAGTATGGAATTTGGGTGGGCAGTAACTCTTCCTCACATGGAGCACCATGGAATTAGTTGGTAAGAACATAATGGAAAATCAAAACAATTATTTCTTAGTATCTTTTAAAATTTAATGAATGTAAGAAGATGAAATGTTTAGTGGGGGGGGGGATGTAAACTGTCTCTTAAACGTTTCATCGAATGACGGAAACGAGACAGTTCTGAAACGCAAAATGCGAGTACAAACGTTTTTTAACATAAATATGTCTTATCGGTAGGGTCGATCCAAAATGTTGTCAACCAACAAGCGTTCCGCAAACTTTTTGTCTCGATTTTTTTTTTTTTTTTTTTTTTTTGTTTTATGGCCGAGTAGTTATCATGACATTTTGGCATAAATCGAGAGTTTTCCAACGTGTGGTTAACGATTTTTTCAGGTGGAAAACCGACTGAGTGACATTCCCCAGGTCACGAAGTTTTGACATGAATTTTCCTTCGAACATTCTTCATTATTTTTACAGAGATATTTTGTTTGCTAGTATCCTATCGTGGTAACCAGGGGTAGTTGTGAGGTGAAATCGAATGTTTTTTCATGATGGTTCGCATTGTGAGTGTAGCGATGCCGCAAATACCTACTGAGTGCAAAAAGATTTTACGGATTCATATCAAAGTCTATCAGCGTGAAGCGTTGATACTCTCCCCAATTCTTTTTAGTGAGGAACAAACATTTTAAAATCTGTAGTCTATTACCAACGTGGGTCAGTGCATGTTCGTGAGTTCCATTATCGTTCCTGCCAGGGCTGATTGTAATTCGTACTAATTGTCAGGCTGGGAGTAGAAGCTTTGAGGTTGAACATTTTGAGTTTCTTTTCAGAGCCCTTTGAAACTAATTCTAACAATGAAGGATCTTGAACGAGAACTAGGAGGGCCCGAAAGGTAGGTATAGTTTCTTCGTGGCACTAAGGGGGGAAGTAAGTTCTCCTTCTGTCAGGTGCTTAGTAACGAGATTGATTGCCTGCTCCCTTTGAATTAATCCGTAAAAGCGACCCCAAGAAGCAAAAACGGACCGCAAGATAGTGGCCTGAGGTAGAACTCTCCTCATAAGGACTTGATCAGGTCTAGACCGACGCATGGCTCAATATGATGGCCAGGTAATGAACAGAGAGGAACACTCAACTTGGAGCTTTGAAGAACAACTGAAACTCTCAAAGTATTCATCAAAAGGGCCAAACTCCTCGGATATACATCACAAAGTCCAACTAAATGCGTAATTCCTTTACAAAGCGTCAATGCTCTATAACTTCTTACCCCTGGCCCTAATTTTGTTTCTTTGGGCAAGCAGAAGACCATTTAAATACATTTTTTGCCATGTATAGAAGCGAATCCAGGATAATAATACTTCTGGACCCATGGAATCTGAGTGCGTCTCAATAGATTCATAAATACTTTATTTTAATTTGTGTTTTGGGGTCAAAAGATGTGTTACCACGTTTGTGGATACGAGACCTTTTACCCATTTTGTGTGGTCATCAACGTTGTATTTTGTCTGGAACGTTCATGACTCATCATTTCACCCCTATCATTTGCTGAATTTAAAATAAAAATTATATTCCATCATCGTCAGAGCTGTGAGTCAATCCCGTACAGGATCCGCTGTGGGTCTATGGATCCGAGGTTTGAATTCAAATTAAATCAGATGTCATTCCTTTACTCGACACCTCCAGTTCATTGTTGTATCCTTTCGTCAATTCTCAACTTCCTCTTCTTTCGATGCGGTCCTTGCAAGCATCCAGGTACAGGTCCTCACATGCTTACACGCATTAGCGCTTCATATGTATTTTGCGCATTCTAGTGTGTCTGCTGTTTACAAGTGTTGAATTTCATTCAATTCTTCGGCAGCGGGGACCACTGTAAGCCATCTTATTCATCCAGTTCCGATTGACGTTTGGAGAAAATTGGGTAGAACCCGTGATTTGAAGCTGACGAGGAACTAAGTTGACCACCAGCACTTACTCAAGTGCGGCTGAGGCTCAGACAGGATCTGGCTAATGGCATGCGAGCAGAAACGGCCTCTGTTCCCGTCTTGTGAGGATTGATGCCCGGCGACCACGGAAGCACTAAACCACCTTGCGCACACATAAAGGCTGACGTAGTTGTATGACCCGCATTACATCATCCCCTCCCTTCAACATGTCTGGGGGAAACGGCTAGGGATCTCTTCTCCCGTACTCCAACTATCTATGCTTCTTCGTTCCCCTACCGCTCGACAGACCGAACAGTCTGAGGAACCTACGGTGCGCAAAATGCTCGATTTGTAAGAAAAGAAATGAATCGAAAAAACGTCTGCCAAGTGGGTGTGGCACATAGCTTCCTCGTATCCATAACCCGATTGTATAGATGATCCGATGCATAGTAGTTAATCTCAAAACACCAATCTCTAAGTACCTTTCACTACCCTCATAGGGGACCATCTACACGCTAATCTGGACAATCCTAGAAAATTTCATCAAATTCGGATGAAAAATTAAGTGAGTAAGTGATTGGATCAAAAAAATACATAGCCTCGGCTCGGTTTCGAACCCGTGACCTTGAAGCTCAAATCAAGACTTTATCCTCTGCGCTACCGATAACCTGCAATTAATGGGATTTGAGATTCTCACAGGAGACCATCCCTCTATGAATGAATCCCTCTATGAAAAACAATTCTCTGTGATTTTCATAGGGGACCATCTAAACACTACTCTGTAACATCCCTGAAAATTTCATTGAAATCGGATTGAAAATGTGGAAGTTATGGCCGTTACAAGAAATTCACGTTTGCGCATGTGCAGTCGCTTCTATCAGTCCGGGGACGATGATTTTCATAGGGGACCATCTATAACCTAATCCACATAATCCCTGAAAATTTCATCGAAATCGAGTGGAAAATGTGGAAGTTATGGCCGTTACAAGGAAATTCACGTTTGCGCATGTGCAGTAGCTACTATCAGTCCAAAGGTGGCGATTTTCATAGGGGACCATCTAAATACTAATCAGTAACATCCCTGAAAATTTCATTGAAATCGGATGGAGAATGTAGAAGTTATGGCCGTTACAAGGAATTCACGTTTGCGCATGCGCAGTCGCTTCTATCAGTCCGAGGATGATGATTTTCATAGGGGACCGTCTACACACCAACCCGCACAATCTCTGAAAATTTCATCGAAATCGGACAATAACTTCGTATAGTTATGCGCGTTACAAGGAATTCATGACAGACGGACAGACACACAGACACACAGACAGACAGACACACAGACACACGGACACACAGACACACAGACACGGAACCAAAATTGTTCAGAAAGGTCTAAAACGCAAAACGCGAGTGGAAATTTTGATTTTGGAGAACTTTTTTTTTTCGTCCTTGAAAAGTGAAAACAAAGCTTCCGCTACCTTGGTAGACTCGGAAGCAAAATGGTACTTATACAAAAATTTTGATATTTTGATTTGAGCAATCCACAAGAGTGAGGTATAGGTATGTAATTCATAAAATTGAATATTATCTTGAATAATTAACGTTTGAAAACGAGTAATAAAGCCATATTGAATTAAATAATTTATTTCACAGTTTTCAGTTTATGATGTCCCTGAGTACATGGACGTCCTAATGCAGTCGATCTGGGCTGTAGCTGCACAACAACCAACTGAGATAAATGTCCACGTAAAAATCGTTATCAGTCCACTCTGATTTCTCATCCAAAAAGAAATCCACAGTTGTACGTGCTCTGCCCAAATATTTTGTAACCGAATTGCATCCGGTACTCACCTCCCTCCCGCCGAGGAGTTTTCCCTTTTCACGGCGATTTTTCTCAGGGACTACTGAACGGATTTGCATCCTCTTTTTGCTTCCGAGTCTACCAAGGTAGCGGAAGCTTTGTTTTCACTTTTCACGGTTGAAAAAAAAGTTCTCCATAATCGAAATTTCCATTCGCATTCTACTTTTCAGACCTTTCTGAACAATATTGGTTCCGTGTCTGTCTGTGTGTCTGTCTCGAAATCCTTGTAACCGGCATAAATATACAAAATTATTGTCCGATTTCGATGAGATTTTCAGGTGTTGTGCGTATTGACGGTCTCCTATGAAAATCAACACCCCCGGACTGATAGTAGCCTCTGCGCATGCGCAAACGTAAAATCCTTGTAATATCCATGATTTCTTCATTTTCCATCCGATTTCGACGAAATTTCTCAGGATTGTTCAGATTAGCGCTTAGATGGTCCCCTATGAGGGTAGTGGAAGGTACTTAGAGCTTGATGTTTTGAGATTAACAACTATGCATCGGATACAACATACAATGGATACGAGGAAGCTATGTGCCACACCCACTTGGCAGCATTTTTTGTTTTGATCACTATAATAGTCTACATTCATCAGTCCCATAGCTGTTGTTTTCTAAAATTTTTTCATAGAAAAATGATTTGGTAGGTAGCGATTTGGGAACCTCCTTTTTCTAAGGGGGTCTCAGTCGGTCGCCGTTCGTTCCTCGTTCCGGGTTAGTATTTCACGAAATCGAAGGCGCAAGAACTTAAAAGGTTGTACCTAAATTTGAAATTTTAAAGGATTTTAGAAATTCATTAGTGCACGGCTCTAAGGAATTGAAAAACTGAAATATTGCCGCTGGAATCATCAAAATTGAACAATAATTGCCAAAGAAAAATGGGAAAAACCTTTAATTCAGTTATGTTTTTCCCATAAAATGTAGCTAAAATTGAGATTTCAATGGCAATTTCATAGCAACATTTCAGTTTTCCAATTCTCTAGGGCCGTGCACTAATGAATTTCTAATATCCTTTGAAATTTCAAATTTAGGTACAACTTTTTACGTTTTTGCGCCTTCTATTTCCCTAAATACTAAAAAACGAACGGTGACCGACTGAGGCGGAAACAATGTCTGAAACGGAAACAATGCCTAAAATGTAAAAATTTCAAAAAAATCATGAGTCCGTTTCTTTTTTGAGATCTCTTCGAAAGAACAAAAAAGTTAATCTGGTCGGTAGTTGCTGAGAAAAGTCGCCGAGCAGTTATAAAACATAATTTCACTGGAAGCGCGGGAAAAAAGCTGAACGACAAAGATTTTTTGCTTATTGACCCAGTTTTGTCATATCGATTTTGGTTGATATCGTTTGCTGTTGTTGAACCAAATCAAAATGCTTCTATTTTATCTTTTATCATGTGTATGTTATGAAGGAATAGGTTATAGAGCAATTTAGGTAATCTAAGTACGTTAAGTTGCTCTCCCTTCTATTTCTGAAAGAACTTGCGTGGTTCTGTTTATTCTATTTCTAATATTGTGCATTTCTCGACAGAAATAAAGTACCTAATTGAGAGACTTGAACATTAGATGGGAATATAAAAACTTTGGCCAAGTAAATAGCTTCATGATTCCCATAACATGACTCTGGACAATTATTTCATCGAAATTTTTTTATTAGGATATTACGTTTGCGCATGCGCAGTGGTATTGATGATCTGATCACGACACAACATAAGAGACCATTTTAGACTCCCAACACGCGCAATATCCGAAATTTTCAATGAAATTACTCAGAATGAATTTTCAATAAAAATCCGAGACTGCTATCACTCTGGGGACTATGCGATCCGTAAGGGATTATCTAAACCCAACCTAGCTCTGCAAATTTTATCGAAATCAAACAGTAATTCTTCATATATTTTTTAAACTCCTGCACGAATGCGAGGTTGCTTGGAATCAACTCGATTGAGAGCTATAATTCCAGTGATTAAAGTTTTCACTTTCCGTTGCTTTCAAGTACCTAGACGTTTATCCCTTAATCGCAATTATGATGATGTAAATCATAATAAGATCTGGTCGACATTTGAGTCACAAACACCATCGAACATCCTCAAAGTATAAAGTTTCACAGCTTACAATTTTCTCACCCCTTTTAACAATGGTACACCAGATAATGAGGTAAGTAATCAGTTTTGAACAACCCCAGTCTTGTGGTCTCAATAAAGATGTTCGAAAACCAAAGGGGATGATGTTGATAATAATTAATGGTGAATGTCGAGTCATTAAGCGGTTGTGGAGTATCGACCATGTTTTTGCCTCGGATTGTTCAGTTTCGTTCACCCCTGGATCCTCCCTCGCGAATCCCGAACGGGGATTTAAAGGGTTCGAGGAATGCAAATCAGAGAGCTTTCCAGGGTTATTCCAATTATGGAATAATTTGTGACCTGTTTATATGTCTATACGGGTTCTCGGCGAGGGTGAAAAACGGGGTACAGAGCGGAACTCGAAACCCCGAACACGGTTTTGGGTAATTTAATTAAAAACATGTAGAATCGCTTGGGGGATGCGCGAGAACGACCTTTCGAAAGGGATGGAAGAATTCACCGAATTTCGCCTGATATGGGAAATGGGAGGGGAAGTGCCAATATTTCACCGGACCCCGCGCATCGGTTGCAAACCAATTCCGTAAGGGTAGAACTCTATTTTTAAAATTTTTTTCTTCGTTTTTTTTTCGTGTTTTGTTCAGTACAAGATGACTTGACGAGGAGATAGGACTATGTATATTAATGACCCGTTGCAATCTAAACCTTGACGCCTGCATTCATGAATAATTTGACCATTATTTTCCTACAGTTTTTTTTTTCCTTTTTAACGCAATGGTGAAAAATAAAATGGGAAGACCGTCAAAATTGTTCCGAGTCTCGAGGTTTTTTGGAATGTAGTGAATAATAATAAGGTTGATTGAATATTCATGGATATTGGAGTCCAAAGCAGATAGTTCGCACTATACATTACGTACACTACGATTATTTACTCTAGAAATATCCGTTGGTACTGCAGCTTTCCAGCTCAACGTCAGTAGTATACAAAAATTACTTTCCTGACCATTCAGGAGCGCTGAAAGTTACAGCTGGGGATCACTGAAAGTCACTGGGAGGATGACTGATCAGCTGATTGAGTGGCAAAGGTTCAACTTTTCCTGAAATTTGGTATACAGAGCTTTGGGAAGTTTGGAAGTGATCGGGAGCAACTCAGATTAGATGTGTGTGTCAGAATAAATGTATTCCTTGTTAATTATAGAGCGCTAAAATTAGTTCACTACACAGGAATATCAAATTTTGTTGGTATCTTCCAGGAGAGTCCTGGTTTTACTGCGAGCTACCATGTGGTTCTGAGGTTACAGCTATAGTCTGCAGAAATAGAGTTAGGAAGTAAGTCGGAAATTCATAAACGAGCCACGGCTAGTTATAATATAATTTATGATTACTGATCTTATGTGATACCGACTGCTGACATTCTTCAGCATTCTTCAAAAGATGGGTGCCTTTCAGTGCTCTGCCTCTTTGCAAAAATAGTCGCAGGAGCTGAGATACATTCCCAACTGACAGGTAGTACACACCTGCTCTTCTGGTTAGTAGCGTAAGGCGCAAGGTTCAACTTACAACTACCTGGTACAGCTCTCTTTTTATAGTCACTCCCAGTCTTACGTTTTAATTCATTATCTTCAATACCTAATATTAATCCCAACAACATTTTCATCTAGAATGCAAGGGAATTAAGTTGCAGAAGGTTATCAAACAACGGTTTATTATCTTTCCATAATATCTGTGTCGGTCATATTTGAAGACTATGCCAATGTCTCTACCTCCGCATAAATATTCAATGAGCATGAACAGTTTCAGAGTGAATGTTCCTCTCTTGATGAAATCGTAAACATGTAAATTCAATTTGAAATTTACAATCGTGTTTTTGCCGTTTTTCGTCCAACCGTCAAACCCATGTAGAGAGCAAAAGGCTAGTCTCCTCACTTGATGCTGATAAAATTGTCATGCATTCTCAATAGAAATGAAAAACTCTCAGCATATATTATTTCTTCAATCGAAGAAATCATGGTATTTTGATCCCACATTCTTCATGTTGTGTGGGAGACTAACAGTGGGTAACTAATAGTTTCGGGGTACACCTAAACTTCAATGGGAATCTTGAATTTTGGCCTAAGTACGGAAGACGGAGTTTAGTTTTATTCAATTTTCGGATTCTACTATTCCCTTATCTTGTAATGTTAAATATCAAATCGTTAGTGGTGGGGAGGGGTGAGGGGCGAGGAAAATCTTTGCTATTTTACAGATTATTAGTTTACTGACCTAGCAACTTCAAATCCAATATTTACAAACAATATGTTTTACATCACAGGAAATTTGCGTTCGTTCGTTTTTCAGACTTGAACCTTCACATTTGCTTTTCTAGAATCAGTGGATTTGTACATTCCGTAGACTCAATTCCGTTTAACGAAAGAAAAGATGTCCGTAAAAGCATTGACGGTACCCATTAATTGGTCAGTCACGGGTTGCCACTCTATAGGAATAAAAGGCACAAAAAAGTAGGAAAAGTTTACACGGACCGAATGATAATAAATTCCCTTTGTCACGACGGTCGGGTCGAGTTCATCTAAAAAGGCGCATCCTCCCGATACAGTTGGAAACCATCGTGTCCTCAGAAAACATCACAAGCTCAACCGGCAAAAGGCAGGTAAATCACTAAAAAGGATATTTAACAAGGAAAAAAGTCCGTCCCTCAACTTTTTACCGCTCTTATACAATTTTAATTAACTTGTAAATCAATCCTGGGAGAGCACTTAGCAACTGGAGGGTTCCTCTGGCATCAGGATCTTTTTTTGTAGTGGTTGATGGGAGGCCTCCGTCCAGATGTAGACATAAAAACTTGGTTCTGAACCCTGTCAACTTGAGACGAATCAGAAGTCACTTTGTTTTTTTTTCTACTCATACAGTAAGTGCCTACTATCCGTTCAATCACCTAAGAACAAAAAAGTCCATTCATGCAGCATGAATTAATGAGCGAATTTTCAAAGAAATCATTCAGTTTAAGGTGTGGTTAAGAAAAGGACCAATGGTGTTGCAATTTGTTGTAGAAAGTTTTTTTTTCGATTCTTGGTTTATATATATGTATATATATTTTTTTTACATGCTTTTACACCAATAATTGACGTCCCGGAAGACGTGAAATCACTGGGCTGAAAGCTGAATCCGGGAGCCCGAAAAGCGTTCTGATTGGGGAAGCTCCAGGACGTAGTTAAAGATGAGTGCGACAGATCGCGTTCATGATCACTTGTTCCCAACCTCATCACAACAAGTCACCTTGTTTATCACATATTTTTCTCCTTGGTGCGTTACCTGCTGCATCTAAGTAATTAATTTAATAACATTTAAATATATTCGCGATATGTACGAAAAAATCGTGCGATTTTCAATAATACACTCGGTTTTAAACGTTTCTATCGGTGGCAGTTGTCGATTAAATATTTGAACGACTTTTTTTTTTGAATTTTTTTTTTTTTTTTTTTTTCCCACATGAACTCATAGAGTACCCACACGGCTACTGCATTTCTGGTAACAACAAATATACGCACGTATTCATTATATATATATATAGCTACAAACTTTTCTTAATTTTGGACAATTTTCATTTTTGAAAAAAGCATTCATATCAGAAATTTTGTGCTGAATCCGAATATACCATAAATTACCATGATTTTCAATGTAAAGACCTCAAAAAACGGGAAAAACCCATTTTTTTGGAGTTTTTTTGAATTTTGGACCACTTTGGATTGTCCAAAATTGCTGGTTAACGAACTTGACCTATGGTTTGTTGTTACAAACATTTTGGCAAAAACTAAAAGAAAATTTTTAAACAATTACTCAAGTTATCGTCCGGAATGACACATATATATATACATATGATTTTTGGAAAAACTTCAGGGATCGTTTCAGAATGTTCCAAAACGGATTTCAGTGTGAAAATTTTTCGAAAAAGTCGATTCTAAAAATTTTGAGGCCATTGCAATAGCTTCATTTTCTTTGAAAATTCGCTAATAACACGCTGCAAATTATTGCTGGGTATGCTTTGAAGATCTTAGGAGTCCATATTCGTGTTCTAGTCGTCTCTACGAACTCATAGAGTACCCACACGGCTACTGCATTTCTGGTAACAACAAATATACGCACGTATTCATTATATATATATATAGCTACAAACTTTTCTTAATTTTGGACAATTTTCATTTTTGAAAAAAGCATTCATATCAGAAATTTTGTGCTGAATCCGAATATACCATAAATTACCATGATTTTCAATGTAAAGACCTCAAAAAACGGGAAAAACCCATTTTTTTGGAGTTTTTTTGAATTTTGGACCACTTTGGATTGTCCAAAATTGCTGGTTAACGAACTTGACCTATGGTTTGTTGTTACAAACATTTTGGCAAAAACTAAAAGAAAATTTTTAAACAATTACTCAAGTTATCGTCCGGAATGACACATATATGATATATATATAAATACTATATAATATATATACTATATAATATATAATATATATACATATAAATATATGTATATATTATATACATATGATTTTTGGAAAAACTTCAGGGATCGTTTCAGAATGTTCCAAAACGGATTTCAGTGTGAAAATTTTTCGAAAAAGTCGATTCTAAAAATTTTGAGGCCATTGCAATAGCTTCATTTTCTTTGAAAATTCGCTAATATACCGTAACGCCGGTTTCTATGGGTGATTGAGAATTGGTAGATAAGACCTCTTTGTACCCCAGGATTAGCATTGCGATCCTCAGAATACAAAATTTTCAAATTGTCTCAATCAGCAACATATTATTCTGTGAGAGGTAGCTGTAAAATCTCATAAAACTGAACTGAAGAGCACTAAAGCAAACCAAATTATGATTATGATTGCCAAAACTCGTTATTTGGCAACCAAAATTAATCAACTGTGCACCACTTTCTGTGAATCCGCCATAGCTTTTTTTTTTCTATACATTACCAGTTTTAAATCGAACGGAGAGCTTCTCAAAAAGATGCAGTTTGAGGAGGTAAAGGGGAAGGAAAAATTGAGTGAAATTAAGTTGACTTCATACAGGGGTGCAATAAGGTAAGCTAGTCACCTTATATTCAGTCCTACTAATCTAACGATAAGCGAGATTGATTTTTTCCATTGATCCAATAAATAAGACAACGGTTTGGTTCAAAGCCCAATTGCCTCCGCTATTTTGGAACGATAGAAAGTAAGTCAGACCAGTAACTAACTTCTCTTTTATCCTTCTTGGAGTGCTGAAATGGTGTCCAAAACTTCTTCGAACCTTAGAAAATGATCGGGAGAAGAACAACGCAGCTCTTGGAGTGATTAAGTCCACTCTTTTCTCAACCAAAATTAACACATTGGGTGCAACGCACGGTTATGCGGATAACCCTGTGCTTGGATGATATTCGAAATGAAAACCAAAGTGAAGTTCGAGCACAAGGAGGATCTCAGGAGAGGGTTGTGATTATGATGAATGACCGAACAAAAGAAAGGAGCTCGACTTTCCTCCCCCGCTCGCACGACACGGAGCTCTATCTAATTGTGAAGGTTACACTCATCTGAGTCGTGTATCACACTTTTTCTTCGGCACTTCCCACTTTCCTCTTCTTGGTCGGACAAAACACATAAATCACCGCTAGGAACGAGAGGGTGATCGATGATCGGCACCCTTCGAAGTAGAAGTGCGATGGTCTAGATTTTCTCTCATCCTTTCCCTGCAGCCACAATCATTTTTGTTGTGGTTGATGAAAGACGTAACTTCATTCCTTTTCTCAACATCTAGGTAAGTGACAGTGGGAAGATAAATCTTCTTCATAAAAACCAAATATTTTATTTCCAAGCAGGTCAAAACAACTTAAATCCTCCAAAATCGAAATTTTTGTTTTTGTTTATTATTTTCAATAATGAAACTTTTGAACGGCCTAGTTCAAAAGCTTTTGATATAATGATATTGTTTTTTCATCAATTTAAAATAGTATTGAATTTTTAGAATCGAAAGAGATCACCCAGAGCTCTGTGGGAATAACCGCTTGCTCCCTATGAGAACAAGGGTTGAACCTATGATAAATCAGAAACACGAGTGTGAATCGCAAAAGAGGCATATTCTCCGTTCTAATTTTACCTGATGCCAAAATGCGATCGTTGTTCGTTTCTTCGAGTTTAACTAAGTTTTGAGTCCTTAGCGACCATTAATCAAATTTTAATGAAGGCACCCACAATTCTTTATTTCTTTGAATTGAGTGTGAAGCGTTTATTTCTTTAAAATGCCTACTTGATTGAGAAGCGAAAATGTGGTCATTTTCAATGGCAAAGCTGTGTTCTTTGCAGGCGAGTGATCTGTACAAAAAATAATCAATCTTTTTGTAATAATTCGCAGTGTTTTTTCGCGTATTTGAATGAGATTATTTTTTTTTACTTTGTTAAGTTTTGTCCTCATTTATCCCAGACTAACCTCATATGGACGTCTAAGTATTACTATAACCTTAAGAGACGTCCAAAAGTGGCTTCAAAATTTTAAATTATAAAAACCCAAAATGAACTATGGAAGCCTACAAAATGGCATATCTACAGATTTCTCATCCGTGCCTGCATCATGAGAAAATGTGATGTTTTCAAGACGCTACATAATTATACTCTTATATTCTAGCCTATACACTCCATTGCATCAATAAAAGCCATTTCAGTCGGGGAAAAGCATAAAAAATAATAGTACGTCAACCTGGGGATAACTATACCTACTAAATTTCCAGAAACGAGAATATAAAATGAAAAGTATTTAGAATGGAAGATTGCAACATTGTGATCCTTTAATGTCAATCCGTGATATTTGCACTCATGTGAACACATCCTGTATTTTATGTTTGTATATTTATCTCAACTGGAGCTCCTAACGGATTCTATCCGCTAAAAACCGATCTGTCATAGATAGCTCTGATTGCTAGAGCGTCCGCGAATAAAGGAAGCCTTTGGCATGAAAAGGCTTAAATTCGGGCTGAAGGGTCCCAAACGATAAAGCTTCGGGATTTGCTCCAAGTGCCTGAATCCCCCGTAAAGCCTTCTACCACTCAATATGCAGATAAGCGTTTGAAGACCGGGTCCGCATAGGTTACTGGGGGCGCTAGTGGCGCTAAAGGCGAGGGAGGGCTACAATTAGGGTTTAACCCATTGTCCTCAAGGGCCATCGAGCTGGGGCACCAATTGTGCATTTTATTTTCGGGTCTTGGTCGAAGAGTGAGTCACCAGCCGTACCCAGATGCCACCACCTCGGCTACCGTGGTTACAATTACACGGTCCGTTGGTAGATTACTCGCTCCAGTTATTCAATGCTTTTGAATTGATTGTGTCGCAACATGTTACCACTCAGCAGGGAATTTAAGATAGATGAGTGCGTACCTATTCTTTATAGTTCATTCTTGTTATACGATGCGTGAAGATCAAACTATCTATAGATACGAATAATACTTACTTAGATGATGAAACATATTTTTATTTTATATACAGAACAACATCTACCTACCTACTTCTAAATTCACCAAAAAACTCTGTGAGTGAATAATATACGACTAATGTCCATGTTGTGCCTGCCAAACTCGTATCCAATCCTCCCTTGTAAGATAGAGGGTTTTGACTGTATGTCCTGATTTGCAACTGTTGCCTCCTCGAACTGATTGGTTGGAAAAGACTTCCAAATTGAGTGGGCTGTTAGTTTTTCACCGAAAATAACTCAACAGTACCAACGCATAGAGTAGTAAACATGGAATAGTACCACTCACTTTGATAAATAATACAGTGCACGGTTTTCATGATCATGTTGAAGTTGTCTGAATTGACCCCTATTTAATTGATGGTGATGACATACCCGATCAGTTATGTTGATGACTTTTTTGTGCATATTCACATGTATCGAGCCTCTTGATCACAGAGTACCTACTGGAGACAAGTTAACTCTTGATGTACGATACGAGTAGCTCATGATGAGATCAAAACGCAATCATCTTGAGCCGAGGGAATTTTATTCAGTGTTGTTAAAATCATTAGGTATTACTACTCATTAGGTATTACTCAATCTCTGGATGGTCCTATGAAAGCGTTACCTATATCCTTAAACAATGATTTATTTGTTCAATTTGGCAGCAAGTTTGAGGGTACTTAGGAGGGATTCTAAAATAGTTGCTAATGCATTTAATAGCAAACCAATCAATAAGGGAATTTTGAGAGAATCGAGCTATTTGATCATGTCTCATACTCCTGAATTTTGGTAGGTATTTGTTAATACTGTGATCATCCAAATTATTCCATGAGACCCAACTCAGCAGACATTTCATAATCATAGGCAAGTACGAGTTCAGCATAGAGCAAGTAGAACATACTTGGTTGGAACAATATCTCAATCATTAGCCACTGATAAATTAAAACCAAATTTGCAAAGCAGGTCTGCTTAACTGGCTTTGATTTTCGTAAATGAGGGGGCAAAAAATTGTGTCACCTACATACCGTTCTTTTAAAGTTTGGAATTCTCCATATACCTGGGTGGTTACTTTTCACCACCTATCCCATTCTTTATCAATGTGTTGGGGAAATCAATAATTACGTTATTTAATATCAGTGAATAAATCCTCTTTGACATGCTTGCGAAGTCTTCTAGACAATATTCATAATCGGGGCAGGAATTGGGCTATGTATGTATCATATTATGATACATCCCAATTCCTGCCCCGATAACATAATATTAATAATATTAATCAATTATTATTATTAATCAATTTATTATTATTAATAATAAATTAATCAATTTATGCCCCGATAACATAATATTATTATGTTATAACGCTTCGTTTCACCAATGTTGGTGTTGTCCCCTACCAAACATAGTTCAACAAAAATCATCTGGTTGACAAAAATCTATAACGTTCAGTTCTAGTGGTCAAAAGCAGTTACTCGTTAAAGTCGAAACAAGAACAAGGGAGTGAGTTGATGAGCGTCTCTGCTGCAACAGACGTATTGTCTTGGAAACTCCAGTAGAATCATTAGCTCCACGCCACTACTGACATAATAGCTGGTAATGAGCACCCACCATTGCTCTCCCCAGACATCCTAAATAAAACCTAAATACCTGCTGGGACCCCCTTCGGTATGATTGGAGGGGGAACCTTTGAATTGTCTGGCTTCTAGTGACGGTTCTTTTTTTTCAAAAACTTACTGACGAAAGAGGGGCGGGCGTCTGACGAACAATTCTTCATCTGGTTCCACCATATGCTCGGCATTCGATCGAAACAATCAAAGGTTTTTTCTGTGCTTCATCACAGCTCAGAGGGGCTCGTGAAACAATGGAGAAAGAAACCACTTTCATCAAGAAAGAGGAATTGTTCTGAGACCCACCGCAGCACAGGGGAATCCTGTATGGAGCGTGTTTGTAATCAGTGAGTAGTGATTGATTCAGTTCCTACCGATTATAGCATATTTGCGAATAGCTGCATGATAATTACAGTCAAAAGTCATGTAGAAGTTTTTTAAATGTTCTAACTAAATCTTGAAGAAACACTCAGTCACGCACTTTCCAACTGCTATACCTACTTATTCACGAGTACCTATGTTATGTGCTATGAACTTTGGACTCCTCGCTGTCGAGCGAGTTTTTATCCGTTTTCACTCTTCAAAATGAAATTTTATCCACCTCTTTTATCCGAGAGAGATGCAGTAATTACTTTAGGCCTCTAAACCAGTTTGTTAGTGGCAGAACATTTCAAGTGAAAAGCGCGTCAACTGTTCGACACTAGTCCGCAGAAGCTCCGTATTATCGGCTTAATTAATTACCTCTGGCCCTGTGATTAACGAGTAGGCTCCAATTGTTGTGCTCATCCCACTCAACTGTATTTAAATCAATTATGTTCGCTGCATAAAGGCCCCACTCAACCCTCCGACGCCGTTGTAATGTAACTAAATTATGCCTCGGGAATTCTCTCTCTTTGCGGGGCGTTAATGGCCAGAAATTACCGGAGAGTGTATTTTCGGTTTCAGGACACAAGGAGTGTTGCGGTTACTTTGTATTTTCTAATCGTAGAGCCTTTTGAAACACCTTGTTGATTACTATGGAAATCTTAGGCATTGAAATCAAGACGATCGACCCAGCAAACAACTCAGTCAACATATAAAACAGAATGAGCATGTTTAAGTCTCTCATCTGAAATCCTGTTTTTCCAAGCTGAAATCATTGGTAGGATATGTAATGTACTAGTTAAGTAACAATAGGTCCCACCTGCCATCATCTTTCTTTTTTTTTTTTTTTTTTTACTTTCATCATCTTTCAAGCCCAAGTGCTTCTACAATCAATCGTTATTCACCAAATACACTATAAGGTTTGCCCACCAGTCACGTTGTGCTCTTGATACGTCTCAAATGAGTCTCATGAGAGAATCAGGTAGTTTGTTTACCACAATGTTTGTTTGGGAGAGAATCCATATTGTCTTGAACACATTATTATGAGTAGGTACTTTTAATTTTTAATTTATTAATTAGTAACAAATTGTAATGTTTAAAAAATTGAAAATATTGTAATATTGTAATAAATTTCAGTTCAATTCAGCTCCTAATTGAACCCAGTTCTGGTTACGATGTAAGAGATGTGGTTTGTAAAACCTGCATTAACTACGTGTTGGTTCTGGTTATCACGATTTGGACGAAAAAATATTGTTATATTATGTGCTTACTGGGTACTAGGTAAGCCACTTCGGGAGAAGGAGCCCTACTTTCCGTTTCTGAGTCACCGACCTCGAAAACAGTGTTATTATGAAGTCTTCGCTCGATGGTTTCAAGCAAAAACTTCCTAGTTATCAGCGATTACGAACTTTCTCCGACGATGATCATCGTAAACATTCAGTTGCCAACTCTCTGCTATATTTGCGCGGCAATAGCAGTAAAAAACCTATTAAATAGGCTTGTTACTTGAAGCTTCGAGTTGATGTTATTTTAAAAGGAATCGGGCCATCATTACTCATCGTACCATTCGCTAAATATGTAAGCTACCTTCCTTCCCATCAACTAAGAGAAACAAATTGTTCACTTTCAAGGCTTAAGACGTAGAAAACGTATCTCCAATAAAAATCCAAATCTTCACTCGAGTTTCACATTTTATACCTTCCTGAACGTTATTGGTATACGCTCTCTACGGTCGATGATGTCCTTACTTCGTCTCCTGTACTCGAAATGCTGGTTATTGGTATAGATTTTGTCTAAGTATATTGAATAACTACTTACTTTGTAATTTTGATGACGTTTTCTGGAGTTGTGTGTGGTGGGACAGAAGTTAGTTTGACGATATCAATATACTTTTATTATGGTAGAATAAAATTTTATCCGACCTGTAAGCAAAATTGGACCTATGACTTCAGCCAAGAAGGGAGGAAGTGTAGTGTATACTTTACCATCTCCTGTAGGTATCGCTGACACCCAACAATACTTTACCACCTGCGTTAACAAGTTGTGACAGAGCAACAGTGACTCTGACACCTGATTCATGATTCGATGGAACGACTACTACCGCATCATTGAATCACAACTCAGAGGTAGGTAGCTCCTCAGTCTTATAGCAGACAACGATCCTGTGAGTACTAACTTTCATACAAGTTCATTTCCCTTATCGTGGTTCAAATCCGGAATAGGTAAACTCTATTGATACTTCTTTCCTCCGATACATAGATACAAGCCTCATTGATTATAGGATACTATATTTATTATTTATCTTTCCTAGTTCAATTTGTATCTATTATTTATCATTCCTAGTCCTAGATTGATCTCCACCAAGAAAAAGGTATTCAAACGATACATATAGTTCACTAGGGGCAAATATACCGCCAATTTAATTGTTCTCATTAATTAATCTGATTATTTAACTCCCCAACTAACTAACTATTATTATTTAACTAACTACTATTGTTTAACTCTCCCTCCTGTTTCAAAATTGAGATCCGAGATTAGACGAGTTGACTTGTACGATAATTGAAATTGTGGCAATTGAGTGGATTTCTCATACCTAATTCGTGATTGCTCATTTCACATAACAGAATTATACTTAACACAAACCTTCACTATTTCCGATTGTGGTGAAGTAAAAAACTCATATACTCCAAATCGGGATTTTCTTTACACAGAATCAATTCTCTGTCGATCGTTTGTTAATGCTGAGATGAAGATTAAGAGCAGGATAAAATGGAATTGTATTAAGTATTCCTTTCTATCTCCAGGTATCCAAGTAGATTGTTAAAATAAAATAAGTACTCCACCAGCAACCATCTAATTCACAAGCAGGTACCTCGTGACAAGGATATGTTTACGCAACCAAGAGTGTTGATAATAGAAACCACAGTTGGATCCCGGTTTAATGATTCTTGGAGTATACCGAATTTGTTTATCGGTCTTGCGTTAAAATTTTTGATGTGAAAATTGGTTGCATTAAAAAACATATTCATGTCAAAACTCGGATCATTTGAATAAAACTTCGGGTGCTTTAGTTGTGTACTAACAAGTTCTACAGACTTAAAGTTCTGTTGTCTAAAAACTGAATGTTGCTTCAGTCTACTTGACTTGTCCAATAGCCAACACCAACACAAAAGAAAATATTATTAAGACTACTAACTGCACAGGGGGTTCTGTGGTGAATATAATTATTATGGCAACATGACGTTGCTTGGCGTTGGCTTAAACTCGAATTACTCGCTTCCTGGAAATTTTGGGTCAGGTTACCTGTTTAATTCTTCGCTGAGGGTACAAACAGATTCATAAAGATATCAATGCCACAATTGACGAAGTTATGTAAAGATGTCGCTACACTCTAGAAATTCTTCATTTTAGGCACCTTTTTTCAGTATAATACACAAATCTGACTTGAGTGACGCTTCGCCTCATAAACGGTAGAAATTGAGAAATTCTCATTATTTCGTTATAACATCTCCATTCTTCACGTCCCATTTTGAAACAGCTCATTCTCTTTTATGACTTTAAAACTGCGATACCAACAAGACTGTCTGCCCTTCTCGCACGTTATTACCTCCGGCCAGGGGTGCCCAAGGGACAATAACACGACTTAGGGTTGAGAGCTCAAGCCCTTTCAAAAGAATGTGTGTAACTTGACAAGTCGTGGCTTTAATAAATGCAAAAGCATGAATAATGAGCGTGTCCCAAGGCGTCCTCATAAGCGAGTAGATGTCAACGTTATTACTCCCAAACTTTTGCTCCCCAATTTGAGGGGTGTCTGAGTTTACAGCGGTTTTATTCGTTCTTCAAATAGTTATTAAAGAATCAGCCATGAATTCACCCAACAGCCCCGCTCCTGGTATCAAACGCTGCAAATTATTACACAAAGATTTATTTTTTCTATATAGATCACTAGTCTGCATTTCGGTCAGCTGAAATTTGAACGGAGATTATTTGCCTTATTTGCGATTCACACTCGTGTTTCTGATTCATCTTGTCCAACCATTAGGATCTCGTAGGAAGCGAACAGTTTGTCCTACAGGGCTATGCGTGGTCTCTAAAAATTTGAATAATTCAATACTATCTTAAATTTACGGAAAAACAATACCTTTATGTCGAAATTTTTTGAGCTAGGGCGTTTTAAAAATTTCAACTCTTATTTTTCAACCAAAATAAAATAATAAACCAAAATGAAGAAAAGGTCTGAAAGTTGGGTCAGCAGTATTGCTTCCTCACAGGAATATAAAATGAATATTTGTAGTATTTTTATAGTGTTTACAGTATCAAGATCAAGAGATAGTGTTCAGAATCGAGATCATAAATGTGTTCCCTATTACGTTGATTTTCCACCGAGTGTACGTTCTGTGAAATATGTGGATCGTGTTTCTCATATTTCTGAGCACTTTTAGTTATAAATCAATGATGTTTATGTGAAGTAAATGTTATTTATCTTAAAACACGTACGAACGTTTTGCGTTTCAAACTACGTTACATCGGTGTGCAGTTTGAAGTCGATATTTTAGATGTCGCTGACCTCTAAATGAGCTACAAATATTGTAAAAGGGGTCATCTAGGGGTGAACGAGCTTGAGAACCGAAGGGAAGGAATCACCCTCAGGGGAGCAATGCAGTGTGAGGATGATAAATCTGTAGGTCAGAGAGAGCAATCCTAAAATAAACTCTTACGGTTTGTATTGCAGACTGAAGTTACATTACTGCATTGCGGAGTGAGTTTGATAACGAAAATTCGACAGTCCAAGTAAATACTGAAAGGATGTTTAATTGACTATAATAATTTTTAAGGAGATACATCACACTCTTCTCATTGACAGGTACTATTAAATCCTACCAAGTTCTTGCAAATCACCATCAAATTTTCGGTGCTTAAAACCAAGAGAACAACTCAAGAAGAAACGATTTGGTTAATAAATTTCATTAAAAGTCCATAAAACGGAGAGTGAAGGTTCGAAATTATTTCAACCGGCTCGGGGAAAATAAAAGTCCCTGTCTCTGGGTAAAGTGTTCGAATGATGAGAATCGCGAATAGTTAACCATTCATTTGCATTAAATGAAGTTTCTTCTCAGGAATCAACATTCAAATTTCAGTGAAGCTCCAAAGATTAAGGTTTCTTACCCAAATTACGGTCGGAACAAGTAAATCCTTAGGCTTGTATTTGGGTAGCTCCTATCGGCCGTTGACTTCCATGGAACCTAGAAGTCGGTTTCCCCGCTTTTCCTGAGAGCCTGAGAGAGGTCAACCGCGGAAACTTGCGTGCAAACTTTGACCGCCAAGGGAGTCGTTGTGCGTGAAACTTGGGGCTCCTGAGATCTCGTCTAAAATGAAAACGACAACAAATCCGGACCAACATGTTGAGGGGAGCCCACCTGCGGGAAATTACTCTTGAGACAAATTCATTAATATCATCAGGTTCTTAGGCAAGGCTCGGGGGACTTGGAAAGCTCTGTGGTACTCCTATACTTGTACCTCACTTCTGAGATACATTTTTATTAAACCGTTTCAGTTGTGATCATTCTAAACACTCACTTACTTCACTATACAAAAATAATCATTTTCTTTAAACATCATTAGAATGCTCAGATCTTGATAATATTCTTGGTTTTATACAAGAAAGATCAACAAAGAGGTACTTAGGACGCTTTTATCATTATATTATTATTAGGAAGCTGTTAATATTATTTTATTATCATATCATGAGTATACTATTTGGACTCAGCTCAAAATATCTCTGTATTTATATAAAATATATTGTCATCCAAAGTCACCAAGAACTAGTGAAAATGAAGCTTTGGTATTCACTCAGCAGGTTGCGGGACTAGAGTAGAGAAAAAAACTATTAATAAAATTTATTAATACAACATTTAATGTCTTTACAGGGTTTTTCAGACTCGACTCGCCCAACTTCAGGGGCCGAGTCGATACTACATGGTATTTTTGCAACAAAAAGCAAAAAGTCTCAAGCAGATTTTTTACCCCAAGTTTTTAGACCCCCCCCCCCCCCCACCACCGTCCCTCCAAAAAACCCAAGCGTCAAGCCTGGACTACGATTCCGTTTTAAAAAAAAATAACGTTTTTCTGCGTTTAAACAGAAATTTCTCCCTTTAATTCGGTTGTAAAATTTTTTTTGGACCGTTGAAAAGGTGAGATTTTGAGGAAGTTTTTCCCTCGGAAAGAAAAAGGTAGCAAAAAAGGTAGAAAAAGGTAGATTTCATCAAATAAAATAATTTCAATTATTAAGGTTACTTTTATTCCTTGAGTTGTATTTTTCAAAAAATGGTTTGACATTAGAAAGACAGGAAATGTAACGCTTTTTCTAAAAAATTGATACCTTGTCACAAGGTAAAAAATACGAAAAATCTCAAAATTGAAAAAAAGGGAAAACAATTGGTTTGAACAAATATTTTATGAGAGATATTCTTTTGAAAAGACCTTGTAGAATCGATCCCTGAAGTTTGGCGAGTCGAGTCGGAATTACCCAAACACATAAACATACTAGGTACTTGAAATGCAACTAGAAATTTTGGTTTAGAAAACAAGAGTACTTACTTACTTTGTGGGATTCCTGGAAAAATTCTATTTGTGTTGAAAAAGTGTACGAGGGAAATTATGGGCAGCCTTAAAAATAATTATGTTAGTATAGAACGCGGGAAAGAGGGTACTGAAGGTTAGTAGCGGTACAAAATTAATTCCCACCTTTGAATTTCTGAAATTCAGCGGACTCAAGTGTTTGGTTAGGCCTAGGCGGTCGGTATGCTGCAATTACTGCGGAGTGCAGTCAAGGGCTCACCAGTATTTAACTTCAGTCGGGGGAAAACCTCTAAAGCATGTATTAGCACGCCAGGCCACCTCAATAAACCTTATCTGCGATTTACTTCCCCTCACCACTGCAGCAGCCCACAAATTACGAGAGGTGCCCTAGTTAGTCTTAGAGGAATATTTATTAAGGCTTGTTCTAGGGGAGGTAGGCCCTTTAAGGGTATCTTGCTTCTTCTGAAACGTCTGCTCACACATGTTCTTGGGTCATAGATTTGCTGTTCAGAACAGTTCCCTGGGGTATTGGTCAACTTGTGCGTAGATACGAGATACACGCACATCATGTACAACAAACGGGATATCAGTGTGGTGGATTTTGTAAATAAATAAGATTATTTGTATTGCCAACGTAAGAGTAAGTTATTACTACAGTAGTTATACTGTTCCAAGTACATCTGTTATCACAACTACATGAGGACAGTCTCATAAGGTGAGGTAGTACCTAAGTGAGCTTTGAGACCTATAACGTGCGCTTTTTAAAAGGAATGTAGACTACGGAAGCTCAAAATATGATTGGCTTGAAGCTGCGTGTTGACAGAAATATTTATAGAATGGTACTTCTATGAGAGTAGATCAGATGCCTCTCCTTGAATGGGTAGATTCACTCCAAAAATGACAATACGCTAGTGAAACTTGTTTATTACATAATAGTTCAGGTGAGAAAAAAAAGCTAACGTTTCTAAACTCATAACTAATTGTGGACATTATCTTCCGCTTGTTGCTATTCATTTGAAATTACTACTCGACAGATTATGTTGTACTTTATAACAATTTGTTACCATGCTATCAACAATTGTACTAGTTGGTTGATCTCTATTATTTTGAGTTGAGCTATTGTAAAAAAGACACTTTTTCGATCAAAGACAATTATGGATGATGTGTCAGATTTGCAACAGAACTTGTCGAGCGGAAGAGCCCCATGCAGAGTACGACGGTGTAGTTTGAACTATTGTCTAATTATAAGAATAGTGCGCTCTGTGGTTTTTGGCCTCCTGGTGATTCTGGTAGCCGTGTATCTCGGCCATCTTCTTTACACCGCAGAAATCAAGTCCTGTGTCGAAGGGTTGAAAGAGAAGTTCATGCTCGTAAAAGAACGGTGTCAACATCCATGTACAGGAAACGACGGCGGAGAAGATTTCGTGCTAACGAATGAGGCGGGAAGGGTAGATGAGCAGCACATTCGGTACCTTGTACGCCAAGTCGTAAATGAATATGAGGTGGATCGTACAGGTGAAGTTACCAGTAATCACAATGCCATACCTAGTTGAAAAGGGGAGATTCCACTTGAAATTATTTTAGAATGTGTAAAGACTATTTTATCTTGATTATAATTTCTGTGGATTTTAAAAATTGGACTCAGAAGAAAAATTTAAGCGAATTTTCGGTGGGCGGATATTCGTATAATAATAATTTGTTACAGGGATCTACTTGGATTCAAGTCTTGTGTTCGAGTTTGTATCATGAACACTTCTTGTTCCTGCGTCTCTATAGAACTGCATTTCCTGCACCCTACATGTTCTGTAGCTTATTTACAATCATAACAGGTTACTAACATAACATTCTTCAACATTTACTCCGCTTAAAATCCTTAAAATCCTTAATTTTTACTTAAATTTCCTGCCTCCCTAGTCCCTTGCATATTATTGATTTTAGGTGGAATGGAGAAGCGATAATGGAGTTCGAAAAGTATATTAAGTAAGTAAAGCAGACTTGTGAAGATGAGCTAAAAGATGCGAGAAAATGTCAGCTTTTTAATGGACTAGTCAACTTTATTTATGATATTGAATTTAAGAAAGAAAGTGAGGTTTGAATGCAAAAGAACGTGTTTTTCCGGTTGATAATGTTCACACTGATTTGAATGGTGTCATCCTCCAATTCATAGAAGACTATCATCAAATTCATATGGTAACCATCCTTCAATCGATAGATGACATCATCCAATTCAAAGGAGCCATTCTCCAATTCGTAGTAGGCATTCTTCAATTGATACGGTTCTATCCCCCGAGACAACCTCAAATTCATTAGGGACCATACTCAAATTCATTAATATAATGACCAAAAATACGCAGTAGAGGAACTCTAAATATTACCATTCGATTCAGCCTGAAAAAGAATCACGATGATGACTCATTTGTTCATTCATAAAAAACCCAAGATTTAGCAGAAAAAAAAACAAGTTTTTCCCATTGAAACCTCATTATCTCTTTTAAATTAAACAGTATAAATTAAGTAAACTATTTGGTTTGATAGCTAACATTTCGTCGCATCTTTTACTTTAGGAAGAATTGTTAGGGTTACCAAGCATTTAAAAAACTGGTTGTTTTGAGTTTTTGACAAAATTTATTTTTCAGATCTCAGTGAAAATTCATTTTCACTTCTCAATTCCACCGAAAAAAACTTAATTTAACGCACTTTTGAACGGTATCCTCAAATTTAAATTTGTAGATAAAATTAAGGAACTAAGGGTAAATTTTAGTGTAGTAGGGTCGAAAACAAGTAAACAAAACTTCGAAGTGAAAAAAGTGGCATTTTAAGCGGAGTAAATAAAAAACATGTTATGGGGACAGTTTTGATTGGAAATTAGTTGTAGAGCAAGTAGGAATGTGCGCTCATGGATATCCATAGGACGCCAAGTGCACTTCAAAATTAATTACATTACGCGATTTCAAAATAAGACAGTTTGTCGTGAATTTTGTGCGGTGAATTGTAGAATTTTTGACAAATTAGGGAACATAATAGCTGTAAAGAGAATGGTGCTGCAATGGAATCCTAGTACTTATTAAATAGTTGCGCAATCAACAGGTGGAGAATCGTACAGTATCTGGCCGATCTCCGTATAGTAATGATCAGTTGTAGGTCCTAACGATACAGTTTTTCACTCTTCCGAAAATCATTAATAGTGTCCGTACCTACAGGTATGACTGATTTTGCCATGGGAGCTCTCGGAGGTCAAGTACTGTCAACACCGAACACCCAAACTTACGCCCAATCGAAAGGCCCTTCCACCATTTTGGAGCCTTGCAACCTTCCAGGTGACTGTTGGGCGTTTGCTGGCAAGTCTGGTAGTGTGGTTATACGATTGTTTGCTAAAATAGTCGTGACGAATGTGACTTTGGAACACATTTCTCGTGACCTCTCGCCGAACGGTATTGCCTCCGCCCCAAGTATCTTCTCGATGGTTGGCCTAGAAGACCCTGAAGCATCAACTGGTCACAATTTCGGTGGGTATCTATGTCGTAAATATACAAACACTGTTTCAAGAGTAATAAGTGGGGGGGAGGGGCTGTTAAATTTTTGCTAACACTCAATTAATAAAACACAAACCACTTTTCACACACTCATCAAAGTTTTCACAACTCATTCATGGTTTCGTAGTAGTCCTAGAAATCCATAATAATTATAATCATCCTGTATACCTTTACATGACAAGTACCTACCTAAAATAGTCATATAAGTTCAAGGAATAATAAAAATAAATGTTTCGCGATGCATTCAGTACGTTAGACTTTTTTTGCGGTCAGTGGAAGCAGTAATCTGTAAATTTCAGGACAAAAGACCATAAAACCTACAAACGACTTATATTTAATAATTTATTAATCAATCTGCATCTATAAATGAGGGTTTTCGTTATACTGAAAAGGCACTTGCGCAAAAATGTAAATACTATTTAGATCATCATGCAAACATTGTTGTGGAAAGATTTAGTGGGCTGATCTCGGTTAGATCGGTTTGGTAGTTTTGAGCTCGCTCTCTGCGATAACTTTATTTGAAAATAACAAAAACATGTGAAAACTATGTGATAGAACCATAATATGGTATATAATGTAATTATAGTAATTGTAATTATATTGTAATTAGAACCATAATACATTACATTGGGTTAATGTCAGGAAGGCCAATTCATTTTGTGTCATCATTACAGGGAGTTTTGTATACAATGACAATGGTCCACCACTCCAGACGTTCCCAGTGAGGTTCACATTCGTGCCGCCATTTGAATACATCAAAGTGGACTTTCAAGACAACCATGGACACGATGATTTTACTTGCATTTATCGAATTCGATTCCACGGAAGACGATCAGACAAACCGATACGCACAGATCGCCTTCCTCCTCTTGAAGAAACGTAAATTGATGATCCCTCTACAAAACATTGTCAGAGATTATATTCCTAGAATACAGATATACTTGCCAGATATAGCTAAGATGATAAATTTCAAAAGTCTGCCAAGTGGGCGTGGCACATAGCTTCCTCGTATCCATAACCCGATTGTATAGATGACCCGATGTATGATAGCATGTACCTTGCACTACCCTAACAAAGACTCTACCCGTCAACCCACTCAATCTCTGAATATTGTTGGAAAATGTAGAAGTGATGGCTGTTACAAGGATTTCACATTTGCGCATGCGCAGCAGCTATCAGTCCGGGGGTGATGATTTTCATAGGGGATCATCTACACGCCAACCCGCACAATCCCTGAAAATTTCATCAAAATCGGATGAGAATTGTAGAAGTTGAGGCTGTGGCGAGGATTTCATGACAGACACACACACACAGACATACACGGAACCAAAATTGTTCAGGAAGGTCTGAAACGTAAAACGCGAGTGGAAATTACGATTTTGGAGAACTTTTTTTTTTCAACCTTGAAAAGTGAGAACAAAGCACCCACTACCTTGGTAGACTCGGAAGCAAAATAGAATCACTAGTACCCAAGGTTATATTCTAAAATTTCAGGTAGGTACCTACCAATATACCCTCATCTTGAGTATCGATACTTCATGACCTTCACCGTCAACTTTGCTCTGATAATAAACAACGTATAAACATATGGTATAAATATATCTCGTGTAATTGGATTAATTTTAATTTAATTGGACCGAATTAAATACTAAACCAAGTGATCTTAATTATTGGAATGTATGAAAGGCAATCTTATTTTATTATTTTCAATAATAAACCTTTGGAATGAGCAAGTAAACAAATTCCCCCCCCCCCCCCCTACCACTCAAAATTTTATCGTTTCCGTTTCAAGGTACGTAAAATCCAAAAATCGAACTGCAAGTTATTACAGAAATATGTATTATTTCTCTGTATAGATGACTCCCCTGTAAGAATCACTGTAGTTGTAAGTTTATTGATGTATTTATTTTTTCTCCGGAGTACTAATGTTAACTTGTTTTAATCTGACTATTGTGAAACCACTGGTGGCTTCTGCAATAAGAAATTTTACAAGCAAGCATAGAAATACCCCACGAGTCCTAGGGAATCGAACTAATAGGGCGGTCGAAACAAGGCTTGTCAAGAGTCGGAATGTTTGATCCTAAAAAGTAGTCGGTTCGAGATGAGATGCTAGAAAAAGGGCACTGATGATGCCGCGGTCACTAATTAGGGACGAGGAGAGTGAATTACGCTCACTTCTGTGTTTCAATCATTGAAAGAACGTGGAGTAATGAATTGGTCTCCCATCCTGTCCTCAGTCAAGACCATGTTTTTCGTTCCAAATGGTTGTTTTACCTAATAAAGAACGTGCTACACGGTTTCCAATGATAACAGTGTCTGGTCAACGATTCTTCCTGATCAGAAATAATCGCCGTTCTATTGAGAATGCAAGAAACTTCACTGCTAAGAACGAAAAGAAAGGAACTAATTAAGGGAAGATTTTGGTCTGTTTAATACACAAAAATTCCCTCTGTATATTATTCCAAAACTGGGCTGATTGATCGATGAGAAAACATCTGGTTAGTAAATTTAAACCTTCAACTAGATAGAATGTGAGGTCCGAAACAGTGTTTTGGGCAAATCTTCTGTTGCCCACTGATAGATTATTTATTATTTAATTAAAATTGAGAGATCTTATTATTGGTATGTTCGAAGTATCTCATCATCGAACCTTACGATGTCGTCTCCACACGAGTATTGTACAAGACCCGATTTCATCCCTTCCGCACGTCCCAAAGCCCGCGTGAATGGACCAGGACCGAGACGCTCTATTGAGTGTTCCAACCACAACCCGTGGGACTTCACGGTTGCGGTGGTTGTCCCAACTAACTCCCTTTAATGCCCCTGTCGTCCCGAGGGTGTGGGGCTTCTAACAGTCTCCCTTTCTACCGGGGTCTTTCCGACCCCAGCCATTTCCCCGTTCTATGCGGGCCTCTAAGCTACTTACTCAACTCTTTATCCATTCATACGTCTCTCTCTGAATTACATTTTGATATTCAGATCCTGGAGGTAGCTACTTTGCCTTCTACGACGCTGATAACTTTCGAAATTTCCTACTTCTGAGTAGATGATTATAGTAATCTGAGTCATGATTTATGTCAGACAAACCATCTTCTCAGTTTCCGGCATGTCTTCTAGTCCTGGAATATATTCGTTTTTCTTCCAAATACCCTGATTTTGTAAGAAATTAATTACAGGGTAATTTTATTCAATAGTCGAATCCGCTATTTTAAACCTTCATATTGGCATCTGACAGAGTTGATTTCTGACTAGAGATATCCAGTATTGTATCCCCCAATTTTAATCAAGACTCCAAATTCTAATTTACGTTTCTAAATTAGTCGAAATCGAAACAACAAACCATTTCGAAAGCTGCTTTTGGTCTCATCCGACGAAGATGTTCTAGAAAGCTCAGTTAGAAAGGCTTTCGATTGGACATTGGCTTTTATTTCCAACAAACCTTCCAAAAACGCCGAATAAATGGTTTTTGCGATTCAGTCGATTGGTATAGGTTGTACATCATACCCCCATAAATACCCCGTAAGGTACCTACCTAGCTTTTACAAATTGAATGAATCATTTCGGGAAATAAATCAAGATTTCCTTATAGAATTCAGCATTTTTCATACAATGAGGAATTTCACCATGTCGGAATTTCCTATTTTTGACCCCAAAATCGGATTCAGCACCTCTAAAAACCTCCTAAGGCAAACTTTTAGCCCGAACTACCTCATTTACGAATAAACAAAACAGTGTAGAAAATACGAATGTTTAAAAAAACCGGGAAAATGACGTCATGCTGGAATAGTTCATTTATGGCCGCTTGAAGCGCTGAGATCGAGAAATCTATAGTCCCCAGATGCAAAATTTCATGAAACAGTAAAGTTCGAAATCGAAAAACTGAAGAAAAAAATAGAAAAAGCGAGATGGGGAAAATTAGGTTTCCCCTGTTTTTGTTTGATAACTTTTCTCTTAGGAAACACGATTTCGTCGTCCCAATGAGCAACACTGGGAGGAGACGGCGATCCAAACAGCCCAATCAGCGAGCATTCCCGCTGGACGTCTGTTTTCCCGGTTAGTTTTGAAATTAAAAATTTTGATTGTCTCCCAAAAATAACAGGAGACTTATTTTCCGAAATCAGCCCGATTTTCATCTATCCCACACCATTAACTATTCTGGAAAAATGCAAACAGAAATCGGTGAAATTCCTCATTTTGATAAATAAAAAAAATTACCTGACAGTGCAGTTTTTTCTATGAGTTGACCTTTACTTTGATATTATTTTTAATTTGGTATGTTTTAGATCTTTCCCAGAGATGATCCACTCAGGTTAGATTGATATTGGCAGAGGCGCTTTGATTTCTCAGTGGTAGCTATTCGGATTTGTGCAGTTTCTCACCCGACGGGAAATTGACCCAAAATATTCAAGTAATCCAAAATTATTGGGTCAGATCCCCGCCTTCTTTCGACTAGTTTTCTCCCATCAGGGAAACTGGACCAAAGTGAGAGATAAAGTATGGTCCAAACACATATTTCTGGCCAGGTTCTCTTCTTAGGTACATTTAATCACAATCTCAGGGCCCCAGGTGAAGGGACTAGGGTGAAAAGAGGCCACTCGAATGTAAACAATTTCCTACTAGGAACTTCATATTCAAAAAATGATAGTTGGGAATATCATTCAAATCATATTCCGAGTATTACAATGAGTAATTTTCTAAATTTTCTGGCGGAGAAACTGGTAAAATCTGATAGGCCTCTATTCTTGAATCTATTCCTTCCTTAGGCTCATCTGATCATGAAACATTACGAAACCAATGAGCGTTACGACGAAATTGTATCTGTAACCTAATAAGGTACGAAGGGAGGATATGAAAAATCGTGGAATAATTAGTTTTTGTCGTAGAAAAGTTCGGTTGGTTTCCGAATTAGTAAAACGTAGGTAGAGCTCACGGGGCTTTAGGGGCTTTTCGAACTATTCTCCTCAGATCGCGACGTATTCTATTGACCAACAATCCAGTAGCTATAATCGGACGAGGACATTTATCGTTCTAACGATAATTTATATAATGAAATGAAATTAAATAAATAAAAAACATGTATATAAATTAATGAAATACATTTGAAAAGGAATAAACTCCAAATTTTCCAAATTGGAGTTGTCGTTCAAGCATGATTGTGGCTCTGACAGCTAGACAAATCGATACCAACTTTAAAGGTAAAGTAAGGAACTGTGTGGAAATTACGATGATTGAGAAACATTCAAACCTGTATATCCTTCTCTTTGAAAACAGAACAGTCTCAGTACTTGTAAATATCGTTTCATCTCGAATTTTCACCCGAATTTCTACGAGATGTGGACTGTGGTAGAATATACGTACCCACAGGGGCGAACCGCAAAGTGGCCGCCGCGGGACTCGCAGGCCGTAACCCAATTATAAGTGACACTCGGGACACCTGAGATGCTACCCTTAACCCTCTCCCAGGAACGTTTCCGGGGTAGACCCAGAGTAATAAGTCCAATGACATTTCAGCAGAGCTGCCCCCTAGCGGCTCACTTCTCTTATTACTTTCGCCTCTAATTGGCTGTGGGAAAAAGAGCAGGCTTTGTTGAAACAGAGGTTTTTCGTAGGGGGGAAGTAATGCAAAATCAAACAGATAGCAGTTTCAGGGATCAGCAGTTCTGAAGGGGCCTTGTTAGGCCTTTTCTTTACGATATATCAACAAACACGCAGATGGAGCCCTCATGTTCCTGATTGGCAAATAGTCTGATATCTTGCAAAATTTGAAGGTTTGATATGGTTGGAAAAACCTACCAACCTTTTATCTTGAGTTAGGTACTTTATTTTTTGTTTAAAGTAGGTAGATAATTGGTGAAAAAACATTGATTTAAAAAGTGTTTTTGATGGAAAAAACCCCTCCCCCTCACATTTGGATAATTTTTCAAAAACATTGTACAAGATCAAATTATAGTTTATTATATTCTGAAGAACCATTGTGGACCAGCTTAAAATAAAGGGTTTTAGTGGAAAACAACAATTTAAACAAATAAGTTTAGACGTATTCAAGGACTTTTGGAATTCATTTTGACTTCAAGAAATTTTCATCGAGTTTTGGGGTAAAAACGTGGTGCTTCTATTAGAAAAATACCTAGTTGATGGTAGTTTGCTGAATTATAGACGTAATTGATATTGATGATATTGTGATCTGAACTTTTTGGGTCTCGGTTTGGTAACAAATTATTTTAAGCTAGTCCACAATGGTTCTTCAGAATATAATAAACTATAATTTGATCTTGTACAATGTTTTTGAAAAATTATCCAAATGTGAGGGGCGCGTGTACTTGAATTCAGCGTTCTTTGGATCCAATTCAATCTTCCTCCAAAGGGGCAAAGTTAGTTGAGGCTACAACCTCTGCATTCGTGAGGTCGAATTGTACACGCGTTTTGCTTCAAAGAAATTCCATCAAGCTCGTAAAGGAATCCTATTAGGCTCCGGTCCCGTTGAGTGGAGGCCCTCCACAATGGCAACATGATGGTTGTAAGGGACGACAAAGAGCCTTCCAGAAAAGTGGGTTAGCAGTTTGTGGATTGTTGGAGGTCTTATCAAAGGCAGAAAAAAAACGCTATGGGGATTTGATGATCGATGACATTATTGCGAAATAATTGAAGCCCCTCTGCGTTTGAGACTGTTTCGGTGAACCTCCGCCTTTGCCTGGGGTCGAGGGAACATAATAGAACTTGCTCTTGACAATGGTTCGAGCTTTTGACGATTTAGTTGAATCGCGGTCATTCAAGTGAATTGGACGGGGCGAGTTTCAATAAGCGTGTCCTTTCGTAACCAACGTTCGATCTCATGGGATCGAATACCGCAAAGTGCTTCTTCTCTCCTACCACCCTCTCTGTCACTTACTCCACAGAACGATTCACGGAATCTAACTGATATTTAGCAACAATCTACCAGAGATACTTTCAATAACTCAGTTATTTTTTGTGCAATATTGATGTCATAAATCTACTTAAACTGTATTTAACTATTCGACCCTTTCTGTCATAATCTATTTATAGCCGTAAGAAATACTTAATCTAAGTATTTTTGTTTAATAATGTGGGTTTCTAGAATCACATCTACATTAACTTTGGAATTACTCAATTTTCAATCTTAGAGGTGGCTGACAGTAATTCAGACATTTGGTGTTCCTGAAGCTTTTAATGTTCAGATTGGGCAGACTGATGTTTAAAACGACAGACATTTCTCCAATTCAAAACCAGTGAGTTTGATTGAAACAGTATCCGTTTGGTATACAAACCATGTAACAGATCGACTTAGTGCAAAATAACAGTGGCTGACAGTAATTCAGAGATCTGGGAATTACTCCTCTAATGCCCAGCTTGGGCGGACTGATGTTCAAAAAAATACAGACATTTCTCCAGTTCGAAACTAGTGAGTGTGATTCAAACAGTATACATATGGCATGCTAACCAACTAACAGACCGACTTAGTGCAAAATAATGGTGGCTGACAGTAATTCAGAAATCTGGAGCTGTTGCAGTCCTCCAATTTTGAGCTTAGGCGGAGTAATGTTCAAAAAGACAGACATTTCTTCAACTATGAACTAGTGAGTGATTCAAACAGTATACATCTGGTATACAAACCATCTAACGACTTAGTGCAAATTAATGGGGGCTGATATTGATTCAGAGATCTGGTACTGCATTATCCCTCCAATGCCCAGCTTGAGCGGATTGATGTTCATAAAGATAGTCATTTAGCCAGTTCTGAAATAGTAAGTGTGATTGATTGAAACAATATTCCATCAGGAATGATAACAACTAACATACCGACTTAGTGTCTGATAGTTATTTAGAAACTGGTGCTCCATTAGTCCTCCAATATTTAGTTTGGGTGGAAAGTAGGGTGACCCTTATTTTCGACTTCAATTTTATCTAACGCCTACCCTCAGAATCTTTTGTTTATGGCCCACAATACTCACACCAGAATTGCTTTTCAAAACGTATGAAAGTTGTAGTAGTGGAAAAAACCTTGATTTATCACCTGATTTTACGAGATTGGTGTGTGTTTAACTTATAAATCCATAGTTTAGTACAATAACATTTCCAAAACAACTCATGTTCTTTCCCTCCTTCAGTCACAAACTAATTTACCTAAATGTTGAGGGTTGTGACGCTTGCAGACCTTCCAGACGATTGCAAACGGTGAAGACCTGCTCCGACAAAATGTATGTCCTCGCCTTCTAGTTAAGGTGCGTGTTCAGAATTGTCACAAGTATGGACATTACAATGGAATTTATCAAAATTATCCGTGATCCTCCATAGAAAATTCTAACCTTCGTTGCTTCTCTTTCCTTCCGAAACCCCCTCCGGGATCTATAAATTGGGCGTTTTCAGTGACGTATCCCGTACTATTACAAGTTCAAAGTCAATGCGCCACGGGTTGAGCATGTCCTGTCAGGAAAAAAATTGCATGTGGGAGTCATTTGGGTAATGTAAAAAGGATTCAGCGGGTATGCGTTGAAAAATGTGGGAATTCTTTATTTTCGGTCGAGTAAGGTTGTAAGTAAGGCCAAGTAAGTTGAACATCTGTCTCTATTTGACAGATGTACAAAAAGACAGACATTTCTCCAATTTCGAACCTGAAGGGTGATTTAAAGAAAACCCAATTGACTTATAAACCAACTAAAGACAGAGATGATCCATAAACTATTTTAATAAATAAATAATTGACGACATCGCTCCTATATCACTGGTGTTTGGGTATGAACTCCATGTCCTTAGTTGAAAGCATTTTTTGATCAAGCAGGCCTGGTGAAAGTTCATTCAAATCAGATCACTCGCTTCGAGAATGTTCTAAGTTACGTTGATACCTTCGTTTTCTCAATACCCACCTCTAAATTACCCAATAGGATTAATTTGTTTTGATTAATTAGGTTAATTTACTGTTCAAAAGAGACTCGATTTTACTGGAATGACAAGTCATGATACCAAATGGAGAAAACCAAAAAAAAAAAAAACTGGAGGTACTTATTATGAAAACCTCCAGTATTGAAATTTCTCCATGAGGAATCCAAGTTGTGAAATTCATTTGAATTTTGCGTGTCATGGTCACTATGGAATCATGGTCGAATTTTGATGAAATTTAGAGGGTTGTTGCTGGTAAGCCTAGAGCCTCTGTGAATTTCAACAACATCATCCGAATGATAATGGGGGTAGAGTAATTATTCACGATCCGATTTGGAATTAAGAGTTTGAGGCTGGACCCACTTAGATGAAATCAATATGATTGATCCATAGGAGTCACGGAGCTGGAGCTGGATTGTTGTCCAGTAGAAGCCACGGTACATGTGAAACTGTCTTCAAATCTTTACACAACAGCAAAGGACTTCAGAATCGTGTTGCCGTTTGACGACTCGGAAAACCATCAACCTGATCGTAAAAATTAAGTTAGTATTTCGAAAATCTCGGATCCATAGATTTCAAGTAATATGAGAAAGTTTAACCGCCTACCTACGTAACTTGTCAGATTTTATGTTGGTTTTTGAGTTTCTTAGTGATTCGTTTCAATTTTTCATAATTAAAGAAGTCCCATGCAAAAGGGGTTTTTTCACATTTTTTTGAACTTTTGGGAAACCGCGATAAACGTTTTTCTAAATTTGTAATTGTAATAGAAACATGCTTTTGGTTTTTTATGCCTAACTTCAGGTTTATTTTTAATTGAAAAGAAAAAAAATCCAAAATTAATTTTTTAGTAGTGAAAAATTAAACGATAATAATATTATCCATGTTATGGAAAAAACCCTTTGACTGAACGGTTTGCAAAACAACTCCAAATTTGGCTGAAATGTTTGTGTATCAATCGATTTTCTGAGTCAGAGAGGTAGGTAAATAATAACAAATTGGTGAACGAGAGGTAAATTTTAATTGAAAACTTTGGAAAAAGACCTATTTTTGACGTTCAGGTTGAGAAAAAGTCAACATTTGTTGAGTGAAAAGTTGAAACGAAAAAATTTAACATTTATTATTTGGAAAATTCCGATTTCAAAATTTGACAGCAACCTCATGAGTTAAACAGTAACATTCCTCTGATTGGTTTAAAGGAGAAAGCTGGTTTTGGTTGCCAAGTGGTTGACATTTGCACCAAAATCTGTTTTTTGACGCCACTTTAAAGGCGAAAAACCTCCATTTTGGCCAACAATTCTTTTACCGGATACCTCTCAACGATATTCAAGATCTTCAAGATATTCCCGTTTCTAACTCACTTTTGAAAAAAGTGAAAAAAAACCCTTTTGCGTGCTAGCTCCTCAATTTGTTTTCCAACGAATTATATCAGTACCTTTGAGACTGGGGTATACGAAGAGTAACTTTTTATTGGTTCAATTATAATAATAAAATCAATTCATGGAATATAAACTCATCCCTGGAAGGGGTAAACTTTAGCAAGAATACTGAAGAACTAGAATAGGATTTTGTCTTCTCCATTTAGTAACAAAAACGAACTCAATGGAGTGTTCTTTGCCCATAAGCTCCCCGTTGCAGTAAATGTCGACGTTGCCCCACTTGTCGATGTCGTTGAGTATCTTAGAGGCCAGGAACTTTTTGAGGTGGAGAATCGTCGATCTGAGTGGCACCATCATGAATTTCCTCTCCAGCGAAGGCACTCTTTCAGAGACTCCCTCCATGCAGATGGGTTGATGGTCTTTGATTCGTATACCACCAGCGTAGTTCTTTTTAACGTAGTCACTAACGGCTTTGTCATTCGTTTGTGGGCTGTTTTTCTTCGTCGGTAGTCCAGCTTTCTGGTTGAATTCGATCTCCCGTTTTTCTTCGTTTTCTCTCAAACCCGGAACCAATTTGTACACGATGTCCTGCATCGTTTGATCAGGTCTAAGAGATTTCAGAGGTTGCGAAGGGTGGATGATTCCGTTGCAGGAAGGACACTTGTTGCTGGACTTGATGTGCTGAAGAAGGCAACTTCTACAGAATGTGTGTACGCATTCTGTGATAGTTGTAGCATTAATCAAATACCCTCCGCAAATGCAACAAGTCAAAAATGAGTTGAGATCAGCCAGTTTGACCTTCATTTTTGATACAATTTTTGCAGCAGCGACACCTGTTGAAAAAAATTATTTCTTCTCTAATATTTATATTACAACTCCTCGAATAGATGGCTCGAGAATCTAATGAAATGAATTTGTCAAATCAAGAAATATATAAGCAGATTTTGTCGTAGTTCGTTTTCATACAAAAAGTCTCATAAAAAAAATTTCAACAATTTTTTTCAAATTTACCTAGTTTAAAAAAATTTTTTTACAGAAAAAAGTGTGGTAAGCGAACCACAAAGTCTAGGTCTATAGAACTTTTGATCTGCTAAATATTTCAAATAAATAGGGGGTTTTCGACAATGAAAGTCTTTTTTTCCGTTTCCAATCACTTTATTGCTGGAGAACTTTCGAAAAACCTCTGGTTGTCATTTTCAATCCAACAGGAAGAGGATGCGATGGCGACCCTACTGGTGACAACAAACCATCATTTTGTTAGTCATCTGCAATGGTGCCTATACAGTAATCTCATCCTCTTGCTGTTGGATTGAAAATGGCAACCAGAGGGTTGTCGAAAGCTCTCCAGCAATAAAGTAATTGGAAACGGAATAAAGGACTAAAAGGAATAAAGGGATAAAGGAAGAGAAAGTCCACAACAAGATATTATTGTAAATATTCCTACAGAACTTCAAATTTTCATGGTACTGACTAGGGCCACCCTTTGTACGGACTGGTAGGTATAGTAATTATGGTAAGGTAATTTAGCTTCCCAAATGTATGACCTCTATTTTCCTACAAGATTCGGAACCGTCTTTCAATTTATAGGGATTTGGATTTCCCCGCTAGAAAAAATTAACGTTTTGAGAAAGATTTGAGCCAAAAAATTATTAATATAATATAGTACAATTCCTTACCTAAACACTATTTCCCTCTCAACAACCGTTTTTAGCAGTACATCATTTGTAGTTAGAGTCTGCCTTTGTAAGTTCCTTGCTTCTTAGTATTTTTAGGGGTGACTATGTACGCATAAATCTTCCCAACAGGTATTGTACATGATAGTGATTAAATATCCAATAAATTAGTAGGGTATTAATGACTCACCGAAATTTGATATGGATGACTTCCTCCCAAACTTGCTAGTAAGTGAGCTCAAATGTAGGAAGAGGTTTGAGTGTTTTTTTAAAGCCAAGCAGCGCGAATTTAAGAGTAGTTCACAAATCACGACATTTTTCGAGGAAGCAATACATGAAGGAGGTAAAATGGGCTAAACGATCGGGCGACCTGGGTCTCTTTGAACAATCTGATGAGATAATGAGGAATGGGAAATTAATAGAATCTATTAATAGTAGTATCTGATACTACTTTTTCTTATCTCGAATGTCCTATCACTTTATCACTATCGCCTTATGACCATGTAGCTCATTTGAAATCGTCACCCACAGGCACAGCTGATCTAACTTCTTTAATAATGAAGCGTGGTAGGACGTGCTTTTGAAGAAATTGACATGGTGAATGTGAGCTACAAAAATAAAGCACCATCGTGGGTAGAAGTGAACATTGGTGAATTAATTTGTAGTTAAAGACACTAGGCATTCTAGATTTTTTGTAAGAAAGAAATAAAAGTGCCCTCATAGACCAAATAAACCCAATTTATCAAGATAGGTACCTACATATTAAAAATGGATCACAAGTAAGTAAATGTGTGATTATTGATACCTACCTTCCACCATCCTCACCCATTGTGTAAGGGTTTCAAATTTTTAAAATGAGTTTTTCGTTATTTTTAAGACAAAAGAGTTTTTTCAATTTTCATCACTCATAGTTCCTTCCCAATTTGAAAAGTTTCTGCAGGAATGGAAACGTGTCGAGCGTAACGTGATTGCCTGTCTGATAAGTCAACTCGACACGATCACACTCTCAAACAAGGTAAAGTTTCTTCATAGTTTCAAGTTTAGGACTCTGAAGGACAGAGATGCCAATCTTAACTTACCTTATAAGCTTAATCTCGAAAAGAAGCAGTTTCCAATAATAAGTAGGGAAAGTTGTCGAAGTCTGTTACGTTCGCACTCACTATGGCGTTGGACTCATATGGAGCTGTCTCGGACCTCACTCAAGAACTGCCTGAAAATCTCATCAGTGTTATAAAATAAAAAAAGATTTGCTCGGGACAAGAAGCAGGACGTTTTAATGCTTCTTCGAGCACAATGGCTTTCACTGAACTTATTTTTTTCTTTTTACATGATAGACTTTTATTCCTTATTCATTCAAACGTAACGATAGTGTAACTGTAAGTAACAAAGGGAAAGAGGATTTTTACAAAGTTAATTGATTTTTTCCAATACTGGAACGGCCGCACCATCCTCCAATTCGAGTAGCCGCACTTTTCTTCGGGCACTTCGTATCCGAAGGGACACTGCTTGGATTATGGCGAATTGAATTTTCGTTGTCATCCACCCGACAAGTTTTGGCTCATTCCATCTCATTGCCAGAAAGCGGGTCGTCTCTGAATTCATTGTAAAGCAAATACTAGGCAATTAATCGTAGTAAGCATTCGACATTGAGGTTACAATCGAGGAATCAAGAAACTGGCTCACGCCAAACTCATAGGGGTCCCTAAACTGAACAGTTTAAGAACTACTAATCAGCACATATCCTAAAAATTGTACATATACCATTTTTTAGTAACAATTTGCTCGAATATAAATGGTTTCCCTCTGACGGAAAAACCGTCAGAAAAGAAAACGGAACCAACATGTTACTAAATGCGTTTCAACGCAAAATTGTCGTGAATTTCAGATACTGAGGTTCAAGGTTGTTCAACATCACACGAGTCTGAGATTCTTCTACATGAATTTTGGTTTGGTTGGGTCTAGATACCACATCTCACATTCGAATTTTGGGTCCTTTGAAAATCTTAGCGTCGAATCATCAATTGCAACAGTTACATAACGCTTATTTTCCCACTTGTTAAAAAATTGTTTTTTTCGGGAATTTTTTATATTTTGACAGACCGAATGGCGTAGAATAGCTGGTTTTGTTTGAGATTGATGGGATTCTTTTTTGATTCGATGAACTGGACTGCATCTTCATTGACATCACAGTAGAGGGATGTATAGTGATGTTCTAAACTTCAAGAAGAGGGATGGCAATCGTTATTGTACCAAAAGATACTTCAGAACTCAAAAAAACAACTTAAAGGATACAATCTACCTAATTCTTTTTGAAATGTGTTCTACCGGTATCCATGCTGGTCCCGTTTCAATCAGATTTCATTTTGCTTTGTTAAAAGTGTCGAAAATTTGTCAACATAGTTGAAAAACGTGGTTTCTGGTTTCGGGAAGTTTGGTCCATATTCACTTAACTTCCCCTGTAACTTCCGACCGAGTCGTTCGCGGACCGTTTTTGTAAATTTAAATTAAAGGTTTGATTGTAAGCTTTAAAATGAGATGCTATATGATGGGGATTCCGATGACTAAAAGGTGCTACGGGGGTAAGAAAGGGGGAAATTATAGTAAGGTATTCGCGCAGAATCTGCGTGTGCCTAATCAAACGAGTTCATGAGTGTTCATGAAGGTAAGTTTTCCTACCAAATATGAAGGATAGGTGATGAGAGGGTATTCTACCAAGTGGGTGTAGCACATAGCTTTCTCGGCATAGAAGCAGATCTACATTACTAAAACTGAGGGGAAACTAATTTCAGATTTAAATTGAGGACCACTAACATGTGAAAAATAAAAATATAAAATTAAAAAATAATAAAATAAAAAACATTTTTAACAAAAATCTGACCGACCTCCAAACTGATGTCAGTAAACACCAAAAAGATAAAAATAATAACCACAGCAAATTCAAATAGGTCCTAGGTATGTAGGTAGGTACGCATTGAAGTCGCCGACATACCCATCAGTAGACACAAACGTACTTCTGTATCTTCTACTTACGTAATCTTTTCTTTGCAATCGGACCTATAATTTGACTACATAGAAACATCACCGTTATGGCTGCTTGTTTTAGTCATGTTGTTACTGTTGTTGTTGTTGCTGAGTTTGTACATCATATAACAGTAAGCTATAGCTAAGAAATCATGGTCAGGGACATTGATAAAAGTTTTGAGGAGTTGATAGGAAATTTTAAAAATTCAAAGTAGTTGAAAGCTTTAGAAACTAATATCTATCTGTATCATTAAGTCATTTCGAACTTCAAAAAAAAAAAAATAATAATAATAATTTGAATATACATAAACGGTCCGCGAACTACTCGGTTGGACAAAAGACGGTCAAAGACTTTGTCAAAGACTTTTTCTCAAATTAGAGATTTCGTCCGACGGTCCGACTTTGTCGAAAGACTTGAAACTCAACTTTGTCCTAAGCTTGCGCTCAAACCTGAAAAGGCGAGTTTGCACACGCTTAGCTGAAGAGATCCGAAAGATCGAAACGAAGTACCAAACTTAACTATCCATTGAATATGGGAAATTTGAAACTTTGCGACTCAACCCAAAAGCATTTTGCAGAAGGGGCAGTCAAACTCGGTTGGAGGTTAAAGGAGAAGTTAATTGAATATGGACCAAACTTCCCGAAATCAGAAACCCCGTTTTTTCAACTTCTTTCACCTGTTTTCGATACTTTTAATAGAACAAAATGAAATCTTTTTGTAACGGGACCACAACGGATACTGGTAGAACATTATTTCAAAAAGAACAAGGCAGATTGGTATCAGAATGAAAAAATGCAAGATGGTCGGACATACAAAAAAAAAAAAAAAATAATAATAATAATAATAATAAATAAAATAAATAAATAATAATAAATCGTCGTCCTACGACTCACAGAGAGCCTCCTTCTTCACGCCTACGACGGTTTTGAAGTCGGTAAATATGAACAAGAACTATAGGTACATATATCTTAATTGAATATTGAGTCAGTGGTCCCCCACTTCCCGTGGTATCCAAAAAGCCTCCATTGAAAAGTCAAAATTGTCTGCTATTCGAGGTTACTTCCAGATCTTGAGTTGTTTTTCTGTAAGTTTGAAAAATAAATTTGGTGAATAGTTATAAGATATCTGAACACATTCATGAAACTGGCCTTTGCTGTGTGTTGTTCATGGTAGACGTGGCTCTGATCTTATCACGAAATTATCTCAGGAATCGATGTGTTTTCAGATTTTTTACCCTTTTGATAGTTGAAGTAACAAATTACCATACAAAGTTAGGCTTTGAATTGAAAGTTGTTGAACAGTGATTGAAAATGACGATTAAAAATCGGACTTCAAAAAAGATACCTCAGGACATTAAGGTTTAATTAATTTGAGGCCTACATTGAATTGGCTATGGTATTCCATGATTTTCACCTGTCATTGACATTAACTATTTTGATCCAACTTTTACCGAGTGAGAGTTTAATTCTGAAAAGTAACACAATTTATCAATTTACGAAACATTATTATTAATTCAACGAGTACTTGCCTGACCCAGCAAGAATTCCGACAGGTGGAGTTGAAATGGATCGAAACTAATTATCAGGCCTTCGAAGGGATCATTTCTCAACTACCAGTTTGGTTCACTCTGAAATGCATTCTAATGGCCAAAAGACCTTCTCTCTGGCAAGTTAATGTTGCGGTACGCTCGAGAACTTACTTTCAACAGAACTGGGTTATTTTGCGAGCGTAATACGCCGTTCGCTTGCGTTCGTTTGTGATTGGTTGGGTTTGCAATGAGCTCATTCCAGCTTGCTCGTTTGACTGTCACTATTAGAAAGAACCTTGAATACCTAGTTGAATTCTCGTGTCGAAATTCCAATTCTGCTGTTTCAAACAGGTGATTGGACGGATACTAATAAATAACAAGGTTTGGGAGAGATTCTTATCGAGAGAACAGGCAACTATAACGGACGCGTACGTTGCGCATGAATATTATCTTCCTAGGTAAATGAATTCAACTTGAGAACGCGATGAAGGAACCCAGTTTCCTAAGAAAAGTTTCACGTAGTGTTGCATCCTACCTTTCAGAGATAGAGAAAGCGTTGTACTTGTCCAGTAGAAAAGTAGTTTTAAAAAATAAAAAAACGGGGCCTCCAAAATTGATATTTGAAATTGAAAATTAAAACTATCATAGAAAATTAAAATTATCATGGAAAACTGTCATGTCAATTGACATTCCTAAGGAATTCTAAATGAGTTTTCGGAATTTTTCGCTGGGAAATGCTACCTTGGACACATTAATATTAAAGTATAATAATTATACCTATATACATTATTGGAATCATTGTAAAATTTACTATAAGAACAAGAAGGACTCGTATCAATCTTGATGTTATGAAAGCTATATATTTCTCAAATTTTGGTTAAAATAAATTAGTTATTATTGAGCGTTTCTATTTTTCTTCAAGTTAAGGCGTTTTTCACCACAGTTTCATAGGAGGATGGTACTTTTCCAAAATTTGTAGTTTTGACTACATCATTAAAATATATAATTATCACAACCTATAAAAGAAAAAAGAAATAAAAAACACATTTTAAAAATATGTTAGAATATCTATATACATAAAAAACCAACCGTGCGTACGTTTATACATGTCGCCCGAACGTGAGAGTCCCGGGTTCGATTTCAGGCCGCGACATAAATTTTTTTTTTACATATCTACAATTTTTTTGCCTGCTTTTAGCAGGCTTCTCAGCTAGTTATATTATATAAGAATATTTTAGTATACAAAGTGTAACAGCATTGATGATCCAAACTTCAGAGACTGATTCTACGACTAATTTGCCACAACTTTAGTGCAATAAATTTTCATTCAAAACTCTTTTCCAACCAAATCCCAACAATAAGAGTTTTTTTTAATTAAATTTTTTCTCTCGCGTTTTCGGTCTTAATTCTTACAAATGGTAGTAACTCTCTTAGGTAACACGTAAATTCAAAGTTAAGGATACCATTCGAAAAAGGATTGAATTTACTTTTTGCTCATTAATCAATCAAAATGTTTCACGCGAACTGAGTAATTACAAAATTACAATTTCAACTTTCCAAAATCATCACGTTTTTCTGCGTTCATTCGCTGTTGTCTCAAAAAATTGTACAGTTGAACATTAATTTCAACACGCCGTTGGAACTTTGCTGAATGACAAATATTTTTCCGAAGAGAGAATATTTGTTGAACTTGACAAAAATTTTCACTTCGTCGTGATTTTTTACGTTCTCATCAGCTCGGGTGTAAATTCTTTTCCATTGGTGCCCTAAAATTTTTGGGAATTAAAATCGAAAAAAAAAAATTAAAACTAAAATAAGGTAGGGCTGAAGGAGGGTTATTGAAAAAATATTATACCACAAAATTTGTTGCAAATTAGTCGTAGAATGAGACCCAGGCAAAGAAGTTTGAATCTTCAATCCTGGGACACCCTGTATATTATAAATGTATAATAGGTACTTATGTAATAACCTTCGATTTGTCTTCTTGCTTAAAATCCTTCAAGTAATTAGAATACCTACTCACTTAATTAAAAAGTTCGTTCACAGTAGGTGTGATCAGTACAACACGTATCTCAGAAATGCCTGATATTAGAAATTTCCGGTCAGAGATGACTGTCAGAACTTGTTTGGGTTTGCTACTGAGCTGATGCCTGAAACGCAGATGATAGAAAATAATTAATATGGCTACGTAGTAAAAATATATTTTGAAACTGAACCATATTTACCAAAAGTTCATCGAAGTTAAAGCATAACGCAATTTTTAAAATTAATTTTTTTAATTAATAATTATTAATTTTTAATTAATAATTTTTAATTAATAATTTTTAATAATTTTTAATTAATTTTTAATTTAAAATTAAAGCAAAACGTGTATTTTGCGCCTTCCTAAGTAGATTTGTCAAATAAGTTGTTATGATTAAGTGCAATTTCTTACCTGCGTTCACGAATTTCTGAAGGTTTCACCTGGCTGACGATCATAACGCTGCATCACATAGTGTCGTCTGTGACGAGGCAAATCTACGATCCGACCACGTCGAATGACCTGCTCGAGTCCGTGAAAAATCGGGAGGCCGTTATTGTTTTTTGTAACCCGAATGACAGGCTTCATTTGCTCTGTAAAGCTGTTCTCCTTGGTAAATCGATCACACCTCAATCGGTCTATTTCGTCACTATTTAGTAGCAGGTCATAATTTCGATTTGCACGCCGAATTTCTGCAATAAAGGCCTATATTATATGCTCCTACACCGCGAAATTGATGCTCAAGTACCTACTACACAACTGAGGAAAAAAAAAAAAAAAATCTGCAGGATGTCTCAGTAATTGATTGATTAACTCACCTCTTATCTTCGGGAATTCATTCAACGGAAAATTAAGCTGAGACCCTTCGGAGTCCTTCCCTCAAATTTGTTTACCATTTCATACAAATTTGTATTTTCTTCTCATCATTACAAAAATTTTGGACTACCTAACCAAAAAAAAAAAAAAAAAAATACCGACATAATGGCAGATGCACATGAAGATTGGAAAGACAGACGGAAACCAATACGGTGAAATGTGGGTGTTAATTTTGATTTTATGGTATTTTTTTGACTCCCGAAATTCAACACAATAATTATCATCGTCTTGGTACAATCTGAGAACTCTGGTTTGTTTCGAACTACGATAACAAAATTGATTCAGGGTTGGAGTCTCTTGTTTAATTTTACGTCGGTGGTACATGTTTCGGCAAAACAATGTCGCCTTCCTCAGCCTTCGAAAATTGGCGTGGAGACCATCATGTGCCGTTGCACCTATTTTCCGTCCATTGTCAGTCATGGAGGACACCCTCATCTGTCCTTCAAACCTTCTTGTTATTTGAATCATGATTTCACGTTCCCCTCTCCTTTCACTCTACTAGCCACGTAAATTGCATTGCCCAACAGCAGTTGTTGAATTTTGAGTGGATAAAAATGAATTATACTTGTTCAGAGATGTAAATCACTGGATTACCATCTGATGGTTCGAGATAACTCCAGTTATCTTAGTTATTTTTATCCACTGAAAATTCAACAACTGCTGTTGGGTAATGTAATTTACATGGCTGGTAGAGTGGAAGGAAAGGGGGAACGTAAAATTATGATTCAAAAAACAAGAAGAGTTGAAGAACAGGTGAGGGTGTCCTCCGTGACTGACAATGGACGGTATGTAGGTGCAACGGCACATGTACATGTACCACCGACGTATAATAAACAATTAAACAAGAGACTCCCACCCTTAATCAACAACATGGTCACTCCATACACCCACCAAAATAACAAAACTTAGATTCGCTTTCTTGGCATGAGTACCTAATGAATAAAGCGTCAAAACTAGGCATTTGAAACTTATCGATGTACAAGTTCCATTAAACCATTTGAAATTCAGCGTCGTTGCTATTCAACGATTTTGCTCGTTTTTCAATACAAACGAAGGTTTTAGTAATTAAGAACAGCCTTTCAATTCATTAAAATGTGTATTGATCTTTCACGATCACAAATGATTATACACAAAACAGCATTACAAAAATATGAAACTGTACAATAATAATTATCACCGATATGGCAAGTTTGTTTACTAGCAATTTACAATAATTACAAGTTTAAGATTATATTATTGTAGATAAGTGACATTTCCACAAATAATTACATCCTTTGAGTTACAAGTTAGTAATTATATAAATACTTCGTATTAAGAACATGTTTCAATTACAAACAAAAAGACGAGTTTGTTATCCAGGAATTTTGAACAATTTCTGAGGATTAAAACTCGCAGAAAAATAATAATAATAAAAATATGATCAAAAACGTGTTTTAAGGGTGTTTTGTGGAATATACCGTCTTATTCATAATAACATAGTAAGCATAATATTTCGATGGAGGAACAATTTCAGAAAATTACAAATTGTCCAATAATAATCTACATTTATGTACATGATACATTACGTTTACATATTCTTTGTTATCAAAAACGTAATGACTCAATAATAATGAGTTCGTGAAGGCGAGCAGGACATGAATATCGGCTACTAATATTCTTTTAAAAAAACCTACTCTGTACTTACAGTAAGGTAGTATTACCAACAGGTCAGGTGTACTCAATGGATCTGAAGAGTCAAGAAAAGTACTTTTTGAAGTTTTTGAAGTGAAGCCAATGGAAGCTTCTAAAATTTGTCTTCATTCTACTCATACTTTTGTTGGAAGAAAAACGTCCACAAATTCGCATACATACTTTCTTGAAAATTATATTTGCTTTGGACAATATTTCAAAAATGTTTATAGGAAAATAATCCTAACTGGATTGCTTCAGGTATACAATCATATTTATGACAAAATACGATCGTATAGTTGACATACAAAACATGAATGGCTGAACCAACACTTTTTAAAAAAAAATAATAAATACCTAATTTCCTTACAATCATATTTTCTTAACAATGACCATCTAATTAGAGATTAACCTCACTCAACCACTCAATCTCGCTCTACTTTTTCCAAAATCGAAAACAATTATTCTTTTTAATTTGTAGATGGACAGACATACTTTTAAAAAGTATGTTCAGGAAGTTGTTTTGAAAACATAAAAATTGATGTGAATGGAAATTTAAATTTCCGAAGATAAACGCATTGCTATCTTCCCGGAGTCATATCTAGCCGGTAGAAATGAAAGACAAATCGAATATGATACATTGCAGGTATTGGATCATTTTTGGAGATGGAAGAAATGAAAATTAAGTACATACATTTAATAAAATATGTACTTATTTACAAAACTTTCAACCAGTAAAACATCACATTGATAATATTAAAAAACTTATATAATAAGTGCATGTTGCATCCTTGGACAATTGGTCTTCCACAGTTGTTATATTACTTTTAATTTCCTGAACCGAGAAAAATTGAGTTAAAATCAAAATATTGAGTGATTCCAGGTCAATACAATTTCGATGAGGACTGTTCAATATGGATGTTGGATGTTCATTAAGTTCTGACCAACTAATATAGGCTGTGGCAGTAGGTCAATGTTGTGACCTTGAGATGTTTTGAACCTTTCAAACAAAAATACCGAACAGGTTTTAATGGGCGTCTAATTATCATTTTGAGGACCTAGGGCTGCTCGGGTTCGTCTCAAAAATGACCGCAACCTCGCCCCACATGATCTGGGAGGTTTGAGGCGATGAAGACCGATTTATTAGGGCGGGTTCGGTCCGATTTCGCAACAGTTTCAAGGGGAGGAATCAGTCCGACGCAAGTAATAGTCGTTCACCAAATGGTGTTTCATGAAGTGGATAAGGGTGAGAGGTGTAGACATACGATGTTCCACACGGTATCACATGTGCTGAAACCCTGCAGTGAAACTAACCTGAATGAACAAAAAAGACATAAGTGATGTTTATACCTACTTTTGAACCATTTCTTACCCGAGAAATTGGCTCCAAAACGTGTTATGCAATTAGAAGAGAAAAAAGGAAACAATATTATATTTTAAGAGTTCTTTGTGTTTGTTTGAAAATGTAGGCCAATGTAGACCATGCAGGTACTGCACGAAATTTCTAGTGAATTGACTATTGAAGATATTCTAGTGTCATTAATGATAACTGAATGATAGAAAACATCAAAAGGTTGAGGAAGAAGGAAAATACGCATCTACTCCTATCTGTTATCAATTCACTATAAGTATTTACTTCTTCCCGTTAATTTCGAATGGAAGAATAGAGGTTCAATTCTCATTCATTTCTCCATTACTACACTAACTCAATTTTAGGCAACAATGATTTCTTGGGGAACTACCTGGTCCTACTTGGGACCAGTTTCCCCAAGACCAGTTCAGCCATTTTATGTACAAATCTTGGTGATCATGAAATCCATCCAACAATTTTTAATTTCTAATTTTGAACCAATAAAAATTAATTCTCACGTGGAAACACTAATAATGTGTTAACCAATTTTTTTGAGTTTCAAGTAAACCGTCTTGATATCAGAATCAAACCGGAGTATTCGAATAGGGTATTTGTAAATTATTTTTGAATGGCTGACCCTCTCCCACATTCAGTCTATTCTTTCTAGAATAACGTTTCTTGGTCTCGTTTTTTGTTTTTGACCTCTAATTTCCGAACAAATTGTCTTCTGATCCTTCCAACATACACTATAATAGTTTTCCAAACATTGGATGTTTTCAAATTTCAGGATTTCAAACCTACAACAATATAATTAAAATTTGAAAAAAAAAACACATTAAACAATTCTAGTCAGGTTATATAACTCTATGATTTCTTGACAACTTGACTTGATCTGATAACAATCGTACCGTCAGATTTGGGGTAAATGTTCATTCAACTGAAGCTGCATCTCTTATTTCAGTATCATACTAGAATTTCGTTCCTTATAACCCTAACAAATTAAAAATCACAAGACCCCTCAGTAAAGATTTGGAGGACTAACTGAATAAAATTATGGATGTTGATTATTTTTTTTTCTTGATTGTTTCTGCTGAAAAACTATACCAAAATTCCATAACTTAATAACTCAATAACTCTGTTTTTCCACGAATTCAGGGTCCAACTCTCAAAAAGCATCAAAAAATTTGAATAAGAATTTAGATACAAGATTGCATCTACTTATTACTCAATCGTTTCCAACCTCCCGAACGAGGTCAAACACATTTTAAAATAATGCCTTACACACCTCATGAATCAGTGGACTACATGTTTTGGTGATACGTATTTCTCATATTCTCGTATTTCTCATATTCCCGTATTTCTGCACTTAGCTTAGAAAGGAGTTCACAAATAATAACCGTAATAATTCAATTCTACGTAAAAAAAAGAAAATCTCCCATTTTGAAATGTGATCATAAAATTGAAAATTTGTGGATTTGTAAGAATTGCAAACTGTTAAGAGGGGTTGAAAACGGGCTTCAAATTCAGCGTTGAAAGACTCTTGAAAAAGAATATATTAGATACCAACAGAGCTGCCATTAGTCTCATTCTACACAAGATTACATTTACTTATTTATCAATCGTTTTCGACTTCCCAAACAATGTCAAGCATATTTCATGTTAATGATATAAAAAACTTAAACAGCAACTATGTAGATCGACCCAACAAAACGTACTATGTCAATTGATCGGGATTAGGGTCAACTGGAAACAACATCTTCTTCGGCGAGCTTTCGGTAAATGTATTACCTTCTTCAGGGCCTATAAAACAAAACAATATTCACCCTTAATAGCAAACTCTTAACAATCCTTTGAGTATAAAAACAACAAAATTACTATAATTAATTATATTAACAAACTCTAACAATCCTTTGAGTATAAAAACAACAAAATTACTATAATTAATTATTATTAATAATTTATTATTAGGTTTTTATTTGTTGTCGATTCGTAATTTTGTTGTTTTTATACTCAAAGGATTGTTAGAGTTTGCTATTAAGGGTGAATATTGTTTTGTTTTATAGGCCCTGAAGAAGGTAATAAATTTACCGAAAGCTCGGCGAAGAAGGTGTTGTTTCCAGTTGACCCTAATCCCGATCAATTGACATAAAAACTTTAAAAATCGGTGGAATGAGGGGTTTTTCGGGTAACATTTCTCTTCTAAACGTACAAAGGAGTTCATAAATGATATCCTTAATAATTTGGCGACGCTACATTTTAAATAAAAATACTCCATTTTGACAAGTGTGATAAAAAATTGAAAATTTATCGATTTCTAAAAATTGCAAACTGTTGAGAGTGATTGAAAACGGTCTTTAAATTCAGCATTGAAAGAATCTCGTAAAATCGTCTATTAGATACCTACAGAGCTGTCGACTTACTGTTCAATTGTTTACATCATCCCGAATGAAAATTTTTCTATAAATTTCCCCATTTTGACATGTCATCAAAATTGAAAATTTGTCGGTTTTCGAAAAATGCAAACTGACTTGTTTTGACTAGTTAAGGAGGTTTGAAATCGGGATTTGAATTTGGATCCAGGATCGAAAAATACCGAAGAATATTACAGTTTCTCAGATCAAAACCTTATATTAGTTTTATTCTTTTGTCATTTTTATGATCACGATTTTTGGGGACTAAATTAAACTTGGCTTGTTGGTAGAAATGTAGTATAGTTTTGAGACTGATCCTGACAATTCACGTAATAACCCAATTGAGTGCCTGTACGTGAGACGAAGGGAATCCATAACTTCAGGGTTTGCCAAAGTTTTTTTGAAGTGTGCCTCAATTTGTTCGAGTTTGGGGGGTCTCAGTCGGTCATCGTTCCTTCCTCGTTTCGGGTTAGTATTTCCATAAATTACAGGCGCTCCAACTTTAAAAGTTGTTCCTAAATTTGAAATTTTCAAGTGGAGCAGTCTAGGGAATTGAATTACTAAAATATTGCCGCTGGAATCATGAAAATCAAACAATAATTGCCAGAGAAAAACGCTGCAAATTATTACACAATGGTTTATTATTTTTCTATATTGATCACTCGTCTGCAAAGCCACCAACCATCCAACATGAAGAAAAACATCGATCGCATTTCGGTCAGCTTTAATTTGAACGGAGATTAGGCCTCTTTTGCGATTCACAGTCGTGTTTCTGATTTATCGTACGTCCAACCCTTAACCCTTAATATCCTGAGGTATCTTTTTGGAAGTTCGATTTTTACCAGCAACAATTTGTTTACTTTAAAGCCAAAACTGACAGCCCTTGGCTATCTTGATACTCGAAGTATCGATTGTGTAAGAAAACGTAGTAGTAAAAACAAAATAATTCTAGCGACGACAGACTGTAAAAGGGCCTTCGAGGTACCTTCTACCCTCATTTCTCACCTTGTAGGCTGCTTGTTGGGTATCCTCGTCAATGCGCCACTTTCTTTAGTACCTAGCACAGATCCCAACGTCCCACCTAGGATTTTTCCAAGTTTCTTTCTGCTACTCCAGCAAAATTGAGTTTATAGACAGGTACTGCTGATGGTACTGCTGCTGCGCTAGTGTGGCCCTTAGAGAAATCATTCTTGAGCCGTCAGACTGTATAGGGCCTTTGAGGAACCTTCTGCTCAAATATTCTACAGATTTGTCAAAATACATCCAACTTTAATTTTTTTAAATGCGAAAAAGCAAATAGTTTGAACTAGTGGGAAATTAAGGGTTAAGGACGTCCAACTTGTAGGGAGCGAACGGTTTGTCCAACAGGCCTCCGCGTGGTCTCAAAAAATTCTAAAAATTCTATACTATCTTAAATTGACGGAAAAACAAAACCTTTATATCAAATTTTTTTGAGTTAGGGCGTTTTCAAAATTTTAAAATTCATTTTTCAACCCTTAGAAGTGACCTACATCAACCAAAATCTTCGGGGCACAACTAGACCCCAAATGGAGCCTACATACCAAATTTCATCAAAATCGGTCAATGTCGGCCAAATTTGTATTCTATTTTTCAGTTCTACGTACCTTGAAACGTAAACCAACAAATTTTGAGGGGGTTTTAACAAAATGGGAAAACCCTAATTGAATAAGTTATTGTTTGATTTTGATGATTCCAGCGGCAATCTTTTAGTTTTTCAATTCACTAGATTGCTGCACTAACAAATTTAAAAAATCCTTAAAAATTCCAAATTTAGGAGGAATTTTCAAAGTTTGAGAGCCTGTAATTTAGGGAAATACTAACCCGGTGACCGACTGAGACCGCCTTAAGGTTTCTTTACCCCACAGGATGACTTCAGGTGTCATCACAGGATAAAAACATCTTCATCGAGGAACTAGATCATCCGAAAAATGGAGAAAACGGTTTCCGTTGTGGCGGCGGAGGGAAGAAGACCTGCTGAGACTGAAACGGCGGCGGGAGGTTGGCGAAGGAGTAAACCTGCGCTTTTGGAGGCGGCTGAGCCGTCGCGAGAGTCGTCGCTGCCGGTCGTCGCGTCGTCCCTGGTTTGGAAAGCGACGAACTCGCTTGCGACAACGACAACAACAACGAGAAAATGTTGTTGGGCTGCTGCGTCGTCGGTTGAGCCGTCGTCGTCGCTTTGGTCGTCGTGGGTTTCGATTGAGTTACAGCAACAACGGCCGGCGTGGGAGCCAACATTCCGCCAAAAAGGTCGATGTAGCCGTTGTAGTTTTGAGGTTGAATTTGAGGTTGATTTTGAGGTAAAATTTGAGCTCCGGTCTGATACTGGTTGTACTGTACAGGGTATGGAGCAAGAGGAACGCCATACTGTACAGGAGAAGCTTGAGTTGGGTGAGGTGCCACGTTCTGTACATCAGAGTAGTACTGTGGTTGTGGTGCGTACTGTACAAAATCCTGGTATTTTTGTGGTTCGGAATAGTGCAAATTGTTATTCAAATCTACAACGTTGGGTTGCTCGATGTACTGCTGATGGTTAGAATACGTTTCGTGCTTAGGATACGTTTCATACTGACCGTGAACCTGATTACCGAACGAATCGTACGCACTTTGACTCAATCCGTGATCATACGTTACCGGTAAAGCCGTGCTCGAGTGAGAATAATCGTCGTAACTTCCCTGGTAGTCGTACGACTCTTTGTTGTAGTACGATGCGTCGCCGTGATGTTGATGATGATGTTGACGACCGATTCGCGGTCCGATCGTCGGTTCGGCGATCGTAGCAGACAGACCGCACAGCACTACCACCACCGCGCACCTCATTTCACGACACTTCAAACTCGACTGACATTCTCTTCGCCCCTCGCCGCCGCTATATAACCCTGATCGCTCAGCCTGTCGACTTGCGAAATCTTGTTTTCCATATTAGCGAGTAATTACGATACCTTGAAAACAAAACACTCCAAAATTGTTTAATTACGAGATCAGATGGAGGTTGCACGAATGCTGAGAATCAATTCCAAGGAACAGTCCTCACATAAAAACGGAGTTGACATGTTGTCTATTTCTAGTTCCTCACATGTTGTCTATTTCCACGAAAATAATGAGTTACAAGTTAAATCTATTTCGACGGTTAGGTCATCATCAGTAACAAACAATAACTTATTGTTATTGTTATTGTACTTACTGTTATTGTTTGTTACTGATGATGACCTAACCGTCGAAATCGATTTAACTTGTATCTCATTATTTTCGTGGAAATAGACAACATTCTACTCAACTCCGTTTTTATTAAAATGGTTTTCCACAATCTCATCGCGAGTGATTTTATTCGTAGTCCTCACATACTTGAATAGGGATGGTACATCGTATGAAAAGTATCGATATACTGATCGAATGATATATCGTCTATAAGATATCGATACCTTCGACATATCGGAGAAAATGTATCGATATTTCGATATATTGGAAGATTCACTTGGAAAAATGTGTTGAAGTAGGTAGGTGAATTTAATCGTTTTAAAACAATACAAAACAATGCAAATTATTACACAATAGTTTATTATTTTTCTATAGATCACTCGTCTGCAAAGCCACCAACCATCCAAATTGAAGAAAAACATCGATCGTATTTCGATCAGCTAAAATTTGAACGGAGATTAGGCCTCTTTTGCGATTCACACTCGTGTTTCTGATTTATCGTACGTAAAACACTTAAATTCTCGTAGGGAGCGAACGGTTTGTCCTACAGAGCTCCGCGTGGTCTCAAAAATTCTAAAAATTCTATAGAATCCTAAATTGAAGGAAAAACAATACCTTTGTATCGAAAGTTTTTGAGTTAAGGCGTTTTCAAAATTTCAAAATTGATTTTGGAACCCTTAGAAGTGACCTACATCAACAAAAATCTTCGGGGCACAACTAGACCCCAAATGGAGCCTACATACCAAATTTTATCAAAATCGGTCAATGCTAAGTGGCAAAAGTGCCGCGTACGGCGGACGGACGGCCAAATTTTTATTCGATTTTCGGATTCTACGTACCTTGAAACGTAAACCATCAAATTTTGAGGGGGTGTTATACATTTTTTTCTTGGTCGATTCCAAAGGTTCATTATTGAAAATAATAAGCCAAAATCATTTAGGAAGACATTTATCGACATATCGGAAGATATACTTGGAAAAACTTTTTGACGTAAGTAGGTGAATTGAAACGTTACTAACATCATTTTGGAAGACGGTGCTCGACATACCGGAAGACCTAGGAAAATCCGGTTGAAGGTAGTATTTAACCTAGGTACTCAAAAAGTTTTACTGGATTTGAATGATCGAAATTCGTAGTTTGAAAACTGAAAATTTCGAGAAATTTCATGGTTTCAGAGCACTATGTCAGTAACAGAGGGTTTTCGGGGTTCCAAATTTTGGAGAAAACTACCCTCAGGGGTGCTAACAACATAAATAAAAAATCGTAAATACCCTCGCCATTGCAATGTTTGATTTATTAATTGACAGGGGTGTATTATAGGCATGGTCATTTAAAATTGAATAATATTCAATATTATATTATAATATTATTATATTATAATATTTAACAATTATATTATAATTGTTGTGAAAACCTGCTTCACTTCGTATAGTAGGTAGTTTTATTCTAGACGAGCCTCCATTACTTCCGGCTCAAGTCAAGTAATTGAGACTTGAGTGCCACTGTAGGTGTGAACTAGAGATGGGTATCGTTATAAAAGTATCGACATTTTGTCTCGATACTGTATCGTATCCGAGTATCGATATCCCAAGTATCGTTGGGCATCAGTATCGATACTTTAGTGTCACAAACTATCAATATCATCCAATTTTCTCAAGAAAAATAATTTTTTCAACAACTTTTATTCATTTTTTACTATTGAGAGTCCAAACAGAGTGATTTTTCCCATGATATAAACGTTATTAAATAACGTTTTGTGCAACCAAAGAGTAATGACCCAAAAACCTCTCTATCTTCTTCATTGTTTAGCCATTATGTTGAATTTTCCGCGAGAACAGTATCGATATTCGATATTTAGAAATATCGGATCCAAAGTATCGATATCCAAAAATATCGGAAAGTGCAGTATCGATACTAAAATATCGAGTATCGGTACGAAAGTATCGATATTTTGAAATATCGAGTATCGATACCCATCCCTAGTGTGAACCAACCAAGGTGTGAACTTGTCTCCAGTACTCTGTGGTGTGAATTCATGTACACAATCATGCCTGAGCTGAAGTCAACAGTCTGAAATTATCCCATCACGAAGGTATCTACAACATTAAATGTTGTTTTTATTCCAAATTTTGGAATAAAATAATACTAAGTATCTACACTGCATGCAGTTACATCTGTACATGGATTTGTCTTATGATGGAAATTTTAAATGATGAGCTCACTCATCTGATCAATGACCACTCAGGCGCCTTCAGCATTCTCCATTGACCCTGCCTCTCAAATTTCAGCTTCCTGCGTTCAACAGCATCAGAAAATGTAAACGGCTTTGAAATGGACGGAGAATGAGAAACTATACTGCCCTCCTTACTAAAATGAGTCCTTTAAAGGAAACGCTTGCATACGAGTCTGCAACACATTGAAACATTTTCATGCCCCCCCCCCCCTCCCCTCCCGAGACATCTGGGAGCTCGATTTTCGACTCAGCTGATCTGGGAGCTCGATTTTCGACTCAGCTGATCTGGGAGCTCGATTTTCGACTCAGCTGATCTGGGAGCTCGATTTTCGACTCAGCTGATCTGGGAGCTCGATTTTCGACTCAGCTGATCTGGGAGCTCGATTTTCGACTCAGCTGATCTGGGAGCTCGATTTTTCGACTCAGCTGATCTGGGAGCTCGATTTTCGACTCAGCTGATCTGGGAGCTCGATTTTCGACTCAGCTGATCTGGGAGCTCGATTTTTGGCTCAGCTGATCTGGGAGCTCAATTTTCGACTCAGCTGATCTGGTAATATCAAACTACCTAGAAGTACCTACCTAACTGTAAAGTACCTACCTGTAAAGTACCTAACAACTTCACTTCTGATGGTCATAATCATCATTGTGGCGACTTGGGACAAATTTCGTCGCAACAAATTTCGTGACGATTATTTTTTTATGTGCCATATGAAAGACATGAAAATGTCAAAAAAACGTTGCATTGTTTTGTGTGTCGAAAATTTTGGAATGACCCCCAGAACTAAGACATATCCATGTCAATTACTTGATGTTTTCCACAGGTAAAGGCGACCCTCCTCATCCATTTATTTTAATATTAATTTTCACTTCGTTGAAAAAAACGCTGCAAATCATTGCTCAAAGGTTTATTATTTTCTGTATAGATCACCCTTCTGTAAAGATCACTGGTTCTCCATCAATAGCACCTACCACCATTTGTATTCTCCCTTGACCTCCCCTCTCAAATTTCAGCTTCCTGCGTTCAGTAGGATTGAAAATGGCTTCGGAGCTCACTCAGCTGATCAGTGATCTGAGGAGTCAAGAAGATCTCCCCGAATGCTGGAGACGCCTGGAAGAGCACTTCCATTCAATAGGATTGAAAATGGCTTCGGAGCTCACTCAGCTGATCAGTGATCTGAAGAGTGAAGAAGCCTTTGAGCAATGATTTGCAGCGTTTTTTACCCACCAACATTTTTTTTACCTACCAACTTTTTTTTACCTACCAGCTAGGTACTACCTACCACACCATACTGGCTTCACACCTTCACAATCAAGTTTATTAGAAAGAACTAAACGCTTCACACTCGATTGGAAAAATAGAAAGCTTCATATGGAAATTTGATTACTGGTTACGCAGAAGGCAAAACTGTATACAAATCGAAGAAATGAACAACGATCGCATTTTAGTCCGATAAAATTTGAATGGAGATTAGACCTCTTTTGCGATTCACACTCGTGATTCTGTTTTATCGAAGGAAAACCTTCAAGTACTCGTAGGGACCGAACGGTTTGTCCTACAGAGCTCCGGGTGATCTCAAAAATTTTTAAAAATTCAATACTATTTAAAATTGGTGAAAAAACGATACCTTTATTTCGAGAGTTTTCGAGCTAGGGCACTCTTGAAAATTTCAACCCTTAATTTTCACCCCTTAGAAGTGACCTACATCAACCAAAAGCTTCGCGGCACAACTAGACCCCAAATGGACCCCATATACCAAATTTGAACCAAATCGGTCCAGTGTTGCTAAGAAAAGTGCCGCGTACGGCGTACGGCGTACGGCGGACGGACGGAAATTTTTTTATTCGATTTTCGTATTCTACGTACCTTGAAACGTAAAACATCAAATTTTGAGAGGGGGTTAAAATTTTTTTTTTCTTGTTCGATTCCAAAGGCTTATTATTGAAAATAATAAACCAAAAGTCGCGATATTATCGGTAAATACATCGATATTGACCGATAATATCGGTTCTCTATATCGATGTAAATATATCGATATATCAACCGTTATCTATCAATATATTTAATATATGGATATATCGATGCCATCCCTATACTTGAATGCTTCTTCAACCAATATTTCATTTATGAGACCTTCATTAGCTCTGATACGGGAATATCGTCTGAAGTATTTCCATAAATCAAATTATACGCTCAAAAATGCTAAATTAATCCTTAAAAATGACTCAAAATTTGCTTATTTAATTATTACTATGCTTACATTTTTTTTTAAATTTTAACGGCGGAAATGAAGCTATAGCAATGGACTCAAAATTTTAAACATTTTCAACTACAACTTAACAATATGTGAGGCGGAAAGCGAAAAGGGACCTCTTGTCGGCGTTCGTCGAAATGGAGTTATTGCTATTTTCTCAATCTGTATAGATTTATGAAGAATTTAAGACCAAAAGCATCCTTGTAGCTCAAAAAATGACGAAGCTGCAGTATTTCAGTGTTTTATAACAGAAAAAAATGGATTTTGAGAAAAACGACCATAAACTTCAAAATGCTACCTTAAATTCTTAGATTCTTAAATCGATATTTTCTTATTTAGATTACTTCGATTCGATTCGATCTTTCAGGCCTATGCACTTGTGTTCTAGAGGGTCCAAGGATCAATAATCAATAGAAAGTGAAAAATCGATACTTTCGACCTTCTTCCAGTGTTTAGCCTTCTCCTCAAAATCAGCTTTGCCGATAAGAGGTCCCTTTTCGCTTTCCGCCTCACATATAATATAAACAATTTTAAATAATGAAAAGACGAGTTCGTTGTCCAGAATTTTGGGCAACTCAAAGGGGCCAAAATTTCAAAAATAGGATAAAAAACGCTGAAAATCATTGCCCAAAGGTTTGTTATTTTCTGTATAGATCACCCTTCTGTATAGATCACTGGTTCTCCATCAATAGCATCTACCACCATCTGTATTCTCCCTTGACCTTCCCTCTCAAATTTCAGCTTCCTGCGTTCAATAGGATTGAAAATGGCTTCGGAGCTCACTCAGCTGATCAGTGCTCTTCCAGGCGTCTCCAGCATTTGAGAAGATCTTCTTCACTCTTCAGATTTTTTTCTTGCGCGATTCCGAAGGCTTATTATTGAAAATAATAAACCAGAATTGATTGTATAATTTATTACTAGGTATATTTATGTAATAATCTGTAAATTTTTTGTTACGATTCTAATTTTGTTGTTTTCTACTCATAGGATGATTACATTTCAAATTTTGACGGTGAATATGGTTTTTGTTTTTGTTAGTCCTGAAGAAGGTGATAAATTCACCGAAGAGGAGTTGTATTTCTGAAGACCTCATTCCCAATCAATTGACAGATTTATTGAAGTTCATGGCAATTTATGGAAATCTCTCTCCAATGTTTGTTGAAGAAACTGAACCGTAAATGTGGGTTAGATTACTTAGACTAATTAAATTTGCTTTAGGAAATTATGTTTTGAATGCCCTCAAGCCCGTGTAACCAGATGTTTGAAGTGCTTGAAGAAAAATCCTAAAAAAAATCCAAAACCATCCATATGAGCTTTCTGAGGACGACTTTGAATTTCAAGTATTTCTTCATCGACGTCTAATCTAATTCGTATTAGCGATTCAAATGATTCCCATTAGATTGAATCCTATTCAAAGTGCCTCGTATTCAATTTTTTGACATTTTCATGTCTTTGCTTTGGCACATAAACTGAAAAATCGTCAGGAAAACTAAGCAAGTCTTGCTCACGCGACCAATAAATAAAATAGACGCACTGTGTTGCGTAGAGAACACTGTTTTGATGCTTGGGTACATGAACTAACAACCTTACTTCACTACCTTGTTGTGTAGTGGTTGACATGAAAATGTCCCAATGTGTTGCAGACTCGTATGCAAGCATTTTTCAAAAGCAAAAGTCATTGAGAAACAGTTGGAATCACTCCAGGTATGTATTTCTGTAGAAGAATTTTACGCACCATCATTTGATTTCACTCTGGCTTTGAATCCTTATGATTTGACCAAGAGACGATTTCAATGAACCAACTGTTCAATCCCCTTCTATAAGAATCCAAAAACGATAGCACAATTAAAATAAAATAATTATATGTGTTTTTTATTTTAAATAGTTTATAATTGTTAAAATGTACATTGAAAATTCACGTTTCAGTCTTAATCAGGTACTGGTGATGTCATCCATCTTGACTGCTTCGAAACCGACCTCCACTCGTGTCTGCCGGAGTTTCAACTGATTTTTCGAACAGATACTTCGCACCATCAATCAGCTGCATCATCGTAATCTGCACATTTTTACTCGACGTTATTTGATTCTCCACGTTGACAGGAATAGGAACGGGAATTTCCATGGTGTACGACTTTTCGATAGGAACCTTTATTTGGTACGGGACTGGTTTGGGTACGAAAAATGGAACTTTTTTGTCTACTTGAACTGGTACTTGTACTTCTTTGTTGATGCCGAATGGAACTTCGACTTTCAGAGGAACGTGCCTGATGACCGGCTGAGCGACGTTTTTCTGGATGTAAAACGGGACTGGTTTATACACAACGTACGGAACTGGATTGTCGACAGGAACTTCCACAGGAACGGGGATATTTTTTTGAACCGGAAAAGGACGAGGTATTGGAACAGCCACTGGAACAGGAACTCTCTTCTCGACTCGAACTGGGTACGGTTGAGGAACATGAACCGGAACAGGTTGTTCCACTGGGATCGGAACAGGATAATGAACTTTTTTCTCGATTGTTACCGGGTATGGAACTGGGATTTCTTGAGTGATTTGTATTATTTGTTCCGAAATACCTTGAGTATCTTCGTTATCAACATCCGACCGTCGAGTGTCCCTTGAATCGTCTTCAAAATTGTTATCACGAAAGAACTTCAAATTTCGAGCCATTATCGGTTGCACAAAGTTCACAAAATCACTGAGATGTACAATACCTTCAACTTCATAGTGTTCATTTTGCACTAATTGCGCACTTTGGTCGTCACCACAAACCACACATATTGCACAAATCAAAAATATCAAAACGCTCATGTTGACCGCTCAACTCCAACTGAACCTCCTGCCTGCTACTGTAAGCTTATAAACAGCTATTTAACTACACCCAGTAGCTTCCTACTTCCCATTTCGTAATCTTACATCTAATCATAACTTCTAATGAAGGAAGAAATTATAGTCTAATATCGGCCGATGAAGACTTTGAAACTCTGCAAGGGGTTCGTTGTTTGACCGGTTTCGTTCATAGTCTATTAAACTCCGTAACCGTCGGCCCTCGGTAACCATCAGTCGCAGTTCATCGCCCTTTCAAATAGGTTAAAACTTGGGTGTCTCTGATTGAGCACCAGTTGAATATTGGTTTATTATTTTCAATAATGAACTATTGGAATCGGCCAAGAAACATTTTTTTTACCCTCCTCAAAATTTGATGGTTTAGTTTCATGGTACTTAGCATCCGAAAGTCAAATAACAAATTTTTTTTCCGTCCACCCGCCGTACGCCGCATTTTACGCGGCACTTTCCTTCGTGACCATGGACCGATTTTGATGAAATTTGGTACCTATAAGGGCTCCATTTGGGGTCTAGTTGAGCCGCGAAGCTTTTGGTTGATGTCAGTCACTTCTAAGGGGTGAAAATTAAGGGTTGAAATTTTCAAGATAGTCCTAGCTCGAATACTCTCAAAATAAAGGTATTATTGTTTTTTCACCAATTTTAAATACTATTGAATTTTTAGAATTTTTAGGGACCACGTGGAGGTCTGTAGGACAATTTGTTCGCTCCCTATCATCAACCTTATACGAGATCAAAGGAGTCATAAGTAATAAATTTACCTCTCTACCGAACTACATTAGCACAACTGAATTATATATTAAACGGTATAATATGTTTTAATAAGTTAAATCAAGAAGAAAGGAAAAAACTATTGTTGGCCAAGAAAACAAAAATTATTACTTTAAAAAATATCTATCTTAATAAACTATACAGAAGTGTATGTTATTTTACTTTCTATTATATAAATGGATTAGGACATAAATGTACTCCTGCTCAAAATTAGAGCACCATCATTTATTTCTTCGTTTGTCCCCTTCTTTTTTCCTTTATCAAGTTTTCATCTATTTGCACACATTGTTTGCAAACACAGAAGGAAACAGGTAACCTGTTAAACAGGTAATATGTTTTTAATGAATTATAGAAAAAATTACTTCTTGTGGTAAAATTATAAAAACTGAAAATGTGAAAAAAAACGCTGCAAATCATTGCTCAAAGGTTTATTATTTTCTGTATAGATCACCCTTCTGTATAGATCACTGGTTCTCCATCAATAGCACCTACCACCATCTGTATTCTCCCTTGACCTTCCCTCTCAAATTTCAGCTTCCTGCGTTCAATAGGAGTAAAAATGGCTTTGGAACTCACTCAGCTGATCAGTGATCTGAAGAGTGAAGAAGATCTCCTCGAATGCTGGAGACGCCTGGAAGAGCACTTCCATTCAATAGGATTGAAAATGGCTTCGGAGCTCACTCAGCTGATCAGTGATCTGAAGAGTGAAGAAGATCTCCTCGAATGCTGGAGACGCCTGGAAGAGCACTTCCATTCAATAGGATTGAAAATGGCTTCGGAGCTCACTCAGCTGATCAGTGATCTAAAGAGTGAAGAAGATCTTCTCGAATGCTGGAGACGCCTGGAAGAGCACTTCCATTCAATAGGATTGGAAATGGCTTCGGAGCTCACTCAGCTGATCAGTGATCTGAAGAGTGAAGAAGCCTTTGAGCAATGATTTGCAGCATTTTTTACCCACCAACATTTTTTTTTACCCACCAACTTTTTCTTACCTACCAGCTAGGTACTACCTACCACAACATACTGGCTTCACACCTTCACAATCAAGTTTATTAGAAAGAACTAAACGCTTCACACTCGATTAAAAAAATAGAAAGGTTCATAATATGAAGCTTCCATGTTATGGAAATTTGATTACTGGTTACGCAGAAGGCAAAACTGTATACAAATCGAAGAAATGAACAGCGATCGCATTTTAGTCCGATAAAATTTGAATGGAGATTAGACCTCTCTTGCGATTCACACTCATGATTCTATTTTATCGAAGGAAAACCTTCAAGTACTCGTAGGGACCGAACGGTTTGTCCTACAGAGCTCCGGGTGGTCTCAAAAATTTTTAAAAATTCAATACTATTTAAAATTGGTGAAAAAACGATACCTTTATTTCGAGAGTTTTCGAGCTAGGGCACTCTTGAAAATTTCAACCCTTAATTTTCACCCCTTAGAAGTGACCTACATCAACCAAAAGCTTCGCGGCACAACTAGACCCCAAATGGAGCCCATATACCAAATTTGAACCAAATCGGTCCAGTGTTGCTAAGAAAAGTGCCGCGTACGGCGTACGGCGGACGGACGGAAATATTTTTATTCGATTTTCGTATTCTACGTACCTTGAAACGTAAAACATAAAATTTTGAGGGGGGGTTAAAATTTTTTTTTCTTGCTCGATTCCAAAGGCTTATTATTGAAAATAATAAACCAAAAGGTTTGAATTATACCAGTTTAGCTTTTCAATACTTGGTATTACCTCCTCTAGCTAGGATGAGAGCTTGGAGCTATCGACCGATGCCTCTAATCAAGTTTTGGATACCTTCCTGGGCATATTGTCCCATTCCTCTTTCGCTGCTGTTTCCAGCTGCTGGAAATTGTCTGATGGTGGATCTCTGGCTCGGATTCTTCTTTTCAGCATGTCCCAAACATGCTCTATCTGATTCATGTTTAGGCTCCTTGGTGGCCAGACCAGGATACAAAATTTATAAGGGAAGAAGGAAAGAGATAAACGAAAAAATGGATGGTGGTGCTCTAATTGTGAGCAGGAGTGTAGTATTTACAGCAATAAGTGAATCAGGAGCTTACAGCAACTCATTTCCCAACACGAGCTAATGCAGCTCATATGGGAATATTAACTTTTCCTATTTATATTATGTACCTTTTTAAAATGTTCTGTACCAAAATGGAAATAAATTTAAAAAAAAAATTCCTAATAATTAGGGTAACTACAGCTCCCTGTTTCTTCGAACTGAGTGTGAAGCGTTTATATCTTCCAAATAAACTTGAAGTAGGTATGTTGTAACTATGGTAGTGACAATGACAAAGCCTTGTTCTTTGCAGACGAGTGATCTTTATAGAAAATTATTTAACCTTTGTGTAATAATTTGCAGCGTTTTATTCGATGTTACGTAAACCATCAAATTTTGGGGGTGGGACGTTTGTTTTTCTTGTTCGATTCGGTAGGTTCATTATTGAACATTATTATGTTCATTATGTTCATTATTATGGGTTATTACCCAAAATACACAATTTTGGCAGAAAATATGTTTTGGGCATTCAAATTGAAATGTGACCAAACTAGCGGGAGACCCTCAACTCGTTTTGGATGAATCTAAATTATACTAATCACGGGGCTTTATATGAGGTCATCAATGCCCGCAATGCGGAGTTTATAAGGTACTACTAGCAATTCTAATCAAAATGATCCAATGTTGAAGGAATAATGACGAACTGAAAGTCGCTTGAGCTGCGTACGATACGAGTTCTAATTGGACCTTACAAAGCCAACCTGGCAACTCCAAGGCACGGAATGTAGTTTCAACCGACTATTGTGAAACGGAATAAAAACGCGAAATTTCTCAAGTTTGTCCATTAATACAGACCAAGATTTAAAAAAAAAGAAATACGAGGGGAAAAATAAGTGCGTCTATTTCTGGTAATTGTAGGTTGGCAACATCACAACAGGGCTAATTTTGCTCCAAAACCACAAAAAAGAGAAAATATGTGGATGAAATATCTTGAATCTCGTACCGAGAGTACGAGAATCCAGGATGAACCCCAGGTTAAAGTGTCTCATAAAATTCCAGGACGCGCGTTGCCATAATTTGCTTCCCTAAATCATTGAAAATAGTCCCCAATGTTTCATGATTGATTTAATTCTAAATAAAACTACTTACCTTCTTAAGTTCGTCTTGTCCCACATCTCTTACCTCAATAACTAGTGGAATTTTTCGTTTTGCTTACACGATCCTTCAAGATTGTATAAATTCACTGTCAACGACAGATGCATCGAGAAACAGTGGGGTGTGCGCATGGGTCGGAAAAACTGTTTATTGTTATTTTTAATCTAAACTAGACCTCATTTTGAGAATTTTGACACCAACCGCGACCTTCTAGCGTGAAAAGACCTTTTTCTATGATTTTTCAAAGTTTCGAATGTTTCTGACGTCACAGTGGGGGGTACCGCCCAGGCAGGAAGAGCGCTTGACGTCATAAACATTCGAAACTTGAAAAATCATAGAAAAAGATCTACTCAACTAAAAAGAGAACGGCTGGTGTCAAAATTCTCAGGAAAAGGTCTACTTTTGATTAAAAATTAACAAAACATCAACAACAAAAACAAAAAATTAAAAACATGGGAAAAACCGTTTATTCAGTAATTTTTCCCATTTTCTCTGGAAACTATTGTTCGATTTTGATGATTCTGGCGGCAATATTTCAGTTTTTCAATTCCCTAGGGCCGTGCACTAATAAATTTCTAAAATCCTTTAAAATTTCAAATTTAGGTACAACTTTTGCCCCCTCAATTTCGCGAAGTACTAAGAATGAACGGCAGCCGACTGAGATCGATGTTTCAAGATCAACTACTATACATCGGATTATCTATGTGCCACACCCACTCTGCAGACGTTTTTCAATATCCACTCATCCAAATAGTTACTTGTAAGATTAAGATTCTCTTGTTGTTTTATTTAACTTAAATATTTATAAAATTATTTAATTTAATTTTTTATTAAATAATAAATTAAATAAAATAATTTTATGAATATAAATTTTTTTATAAATATTTATAAATGTTGAAAATATTATAACGAAAATAATAATAAATATAAATTTTATATTTAACTTACTTATTATTTAACTTATTATTATTTTCGTTATAATATTTTCAACATTCTCTCTCTTTGGATGGAAATGTGCCGTAAATTTTTTTTAGTTATGCAGGTAATATTTACTATAAATTATTATTATTCAGTAGCATTTTGTACGTTCACAAACTCTTAAATATTAAACCAAAAAAATAAAAAAAGATTCATTTATACGTTATTGGAATTAAAAAATTATTATCTCGCACATTTATTACCTTTATTATTTCAATTGTTCGCAAAATGTTTTCATTTCCTAGCTATTTCGGGTCACCTAAGGTTTACAGTGAATGTTTTTTTGAATGTAAAACTTGAATTGAAAAATTGTATACCCTCACAAATGTTTCCATTCTATTCCTACAGAATTGGTGACCTTTTTTTCTTTTCCATCTACGTAAATAAGAAGGACAGCCCAAACACATTGTGGGCAAATGTCGATTTTTAAACATATAAGATTAAACTTGAATCAAAATGGGTTTCCTCCCATTTCCATAGTTTTTGCAATTATTGGGGACTAATTGAATGAAACCTAGTTGACTGATTATAAAGGAAAAAAGTATAAATAAAACCATTATGGGTAAAAAATTTATTAAATATCAAAAAATTTATAAAAATAAATACTGCAATAAATTAAGCCACACCTGAATTGGTTCAACTAGGTAAAGTTGGAAAATTATTTCTTCTTCTTGATGTGATGTCCGAAGGCATGTCCTGCGCCATAAGGTCCGAGAGGAACTGGTGCGGCTCCGTGTCCTGGCCCAAAGCCACCAAATCCGTAGTAACCGGGGCCGCCGTGGTGGACGGGCACTGGAACTGGGTCAGGGACGGGTACTGGAACTGGTTCTTTCACTGGAACGGGGTACTTGACGGGTACAGGAACGGGTCTTTCGACGGGGAAGGGCACAGGGCGGTCTAATGGTACAGGGTAGGGTTTGGGGATGTGAACAGGGTAGGGACGATCGTATGGGACTTTGACGGGAACTGGATAAGGTCTGGCTACAGGGTAAGGAACAGGTCTGTCCACGGGCACATGCACGGGGTACGGCCTGGGGACGTGGACTGGGACTTTGACTGGGTAGGGAATATGCCTGTCGACGGGGTAAGGTCGATCGATGTACACTGGAACCGGTCGCGGCACGTGAACCGGATAAGGACGATCCACAGGAACTTTCACTGGCACTGGAACTGGTCTTTCAACTGGGTATGGATGAGGAACTGGAACTCTCACTGGGACTGGGACAGGTTTGTGTACTGGAACTGGGTACGGTTCGGGAACATGAACTGGAACCGGTCGGTTTACAGGAACATGAACAGGGACTGGAACTTTATGTTCAACGTGGACTGGCACAGGGAGTGCAACTTCTTTGATGTGATGTCCGTGGTATCCATGCCCATAACCTAAACCTTGATGCGTTCCATGACCTAAACTGCCAAAATCATGACCACCATAGTCGAAACCATGTCCGTATCCGATGTTTTCATGCGTCGATCCTTCCAAACCACCCAAGTTCCCAAATCCGTGTTCACCGATTCCATGATCTCCAAATCCACTGGCCCCAAATCCACTGCTTCCGAAGTCTCCAAATCCATCAGCTTCCCTCTTCTCCGGTGATTTAGCCTCTTCAACCGATTCTTCCGAAGCCGTCAGCGCCAACAACACCAAAAACACCACACCCGTCTTCATGATGGCACTAAACTGACGTCCCCAACCCTCAGATGTAACTATATATACGAGGGTCAGCGATGCGCGATCGTTGCACAAGGAACTCCACCCACAATTGCGTCGAAGAGGACCTCCCTAGAAAGCGGCAGTTACTCCACACACAATAACTATCATATCGAGCTTTTCTACTTAGTCATTACACCGAAGCAGGCATTCATAGTTTGCTGAGAAGTTCGCCGAATGCGCAATCGGCATTGGGAACCGAAAGTTCCGTCCTCGGCGGCTGCAGGTCTCGCAAAATTAGAAGCTGAAGACACCGGATGTGGGAAAACCTCGGGGTGTCGCGAGTGGCACCTGATAATCACTCGCGTGAGTGACAATTCGTTCACTTGGCTTACCTGTTCCTATCTGCCTTGTGTCTACACAGACCTACGATTGTCTGATCAAACGATAATACCTCATTGGTTTTGGTTTATTATTTTCGATTATGGAATCAACCAAGAAAACATGTTTTTTTACAACCCCCCCCCCCCCCCATCAAAATGTTTGCTACTTTTTAACCTACTGCACTTGCTGACACTGAATTTTCATGTGATGAACCACTTCTAATATTTCCATGAAAATGTTGTTTGCATTTGCGTTCATCCGTCCTTCCAAGCCTTGCACTCGCGTCTCTCAAGACCCTCCTTTGATATAATCGAGCGTCTACGTTTCGCCTATCCAGAAAAACTCGCCTCGAAAACTCAACTTTTTCCCCTTTTGGTTTATTATTTTCAATAATGAACCATTGGAATCGAGCAAGACAAATTTTTTACCCCGCCCTCATAATTTGATGCTTTACGTTTCAAGGTACTCAGAATTTCCGTCCGTCGCCATACGCCATACGCGGCCCTTTTCTTATAGTCCTGGAGCCGAGGCCGAAAATCGCACTTCATTTAGGGATACGATTTGACGACAAATTATGAAAATCTTGTCCATTCTGAGAGAGAAAATTCAAGTCTGCCATTCCAAAACGGTTGCTTTCAAAAATGGTGGCCATGTGAAATGTTCAAAAATCGCGAAAAATCATCATATCTCTGGGATGGATGAAAACTCTGTGAATTAGATATTAGGTCATGGATGTTTTCATCAGTCAGCCACTCTTCAACGGCTGTTAACCCTCGGCAGACTCAATTTTAAAAATTGCACACTTTTTGTGCAAAAATCCACGACGTTCGGGACGTCCCAAATTTTTACAGCTGGATTTTAAAAGTCTACCTACGATTTTGAGACTTGTCTGCCAATCCTAAGCAGCTGTAAAGTCCTGGCAGAATTAAATTGAAAAATTGTCAAATTTGATTTAAAATTCATACTATTTTGGGATGGTTCACATTTTAACACGTTGAAGTATGAGTGGTATGTAAACAATAGAGCATGGTCTGCCTTGGATAGCCCGCTGTCTTCTAGTGGCAGAATCAAATTAAAACGTCTGCCAAGTTGGGTGGGCAGTATAGCTTCCTCACTCATTGTAACATGGACGTATAGAATCAGTTGGCGAAAAAATTATGATTCTTTATTTAGCGGTCCACCGTCTAGGACCTAACCCACACAATCCCTGAAAATTTCATCGAAATTGGTTGAATAGTTGCGGAGTTTTGGTTGTAACAATAAATTTAAAGTTCGCGCATGCGCAGCGGCTATTGCTTGACCAATTTGATTGAAACTTATAGGGTGTCTCTTAGAAGTTAGTCCCTAACTAACCTCCAAATTTGAGCAAAATCGGTTCATTAGAAACCGAGAAACCGAGGTTCCAGGAAATTCACGTTTGCGCATGCGCACTCGCTCCTATTGGTCCGAAGGTGCTGAAATTGATAGGGGACCGTCTAGGACCTAACCCGCACAATTCCTGTAAATTTCATCAAAATCGGACCACAGGTTAGTATAGTTTTGCCCGGGACAAGGATTGACCACAGACAGACAGACACGGAACCAAAATTGTTCGGGAAGCTCTAAAACGCAAAAAGCAAGTGGAAATTTTGATTTTGGAGGACATTTTTTTTTCACTTCTTTCACGAATACAAAGCTTCCCTACCTTCGGTAGTGAGGAAGCAAAAATTGTCAATTTATTGATGAAAATTTGTTGATTTTGGGATACTCTAAATTTTTGCTCAATACTGTACTACTTTATTGAAACTCAAGCAGCGTGGTCTGCCTTCAGTAACTCATTGCTTATATAAGGCAGACTAAAATTTAAAAAATGCAAATTTGAGGGTTAACATTTATGTATTTTGGGAAAGTTGCAATTTTGGCATGTGGTACTAGCACGTAAGTAAAAACTTTGTAACACAGTCTGCCATCGGTATTTCGTTGCTTTCTAGCGGCAGACTGAACTGAAACGTAAAAAACTGGATTTACCTACTTGGATATTCTTGCGGTGCCTAACGATTCATCTTCTTCAAGACTATTCAAATTTTCGATCGAATACTAACTGCAATGCATGGAAACAACTTAACTAGATACCTTTAATTCAGTATTACCTATTTTTTTTGGTGTTGATTCAGAATCCGAAAGTCGAATATAAAATTTTCCGTCCGTCCGCCGTACGCCGTATGCGGCACTTTTCTTAGCAACACTGGACCGATTTGGTTCAAATTTGGTATATGGGCTCCATTTGGGGTCTAGTCGTCCCTCAAGCTTTTGTTTGATGTTAGTAACTTCTGAAGGGTGAAAATTGAGGGTTGAAATTTTCAAGAGTGTCCTAGCTCGAAATAAAGGTATCTTTTTTTCACCAATTTAAAATAGCATTGAATTTAAAAAAAAAATTGAGACCACCCGGAGCTCTGCTGGACAAGCGTTCGCTTCCTACGAGTACTTAAGGGTTTCCCTTTGATAAAACAGAAACACGAGTGTGGATGAGGCAAACGCATATGAGGCCTAACTCCGTTGAAATTTCAGCTAACCAAAATGCTATCGCTGTTCGTTTTATTGTAGGGATGTCCCAAAAGCATCGATACTTCTTGAAAAAAGTATCGATACATATCGACACCTGAGCGCCCAAAGGGCCAAACTGCTTTCGGAACTACTTACTATTCTAAAACGCAAGCGATTGTAGCGAGGCCAGTGTATATATAAGTCAACTAGGTTTTTTTTTTGTAATTGGTCCGAAAATCTATGTAAGATTGAATTCCAAACCGTTTTAAAATCATTGCTCTTCGGACTTCTGACATTGAAACCGATTTCAGTTTAGCCCTTTGTACAAGAAAAAGCAGTTTGGCCCTTTGGGCGCTCAGGTGTCGATATCGATACTTTTTTTCCAGTATCGGAGGCGATACTATTAGATACTTGACAGTACCTCTATCTCTACGTAGATTGTTAGGAGACCAACAAACATCAACAAATTAATTAAAGATGATGTAGGGTAAAACCACCAATAGTCGGCACTGTTAAGCCCGATCTTCAACTTCAAAACGCAGTTATAAATCAGTTTTGAGTGCTAATCCATTATTTTTTTTTCTTTACGTAGATAAACATCTGTACTTCATTTAAAAAAATACTAGGAAACTTCATAACAACTTTTGAGTCGAGTTGTTAGGCAATTCTACACAAACAACAGATTTCCTAGTAGCCGGCACCCATTTTGCCATCAATCGGCACGGCTTTTAACCAATAGTGGGCACCAGTCCACCATTGATGGGCACTGCTCTCTACTAATAGTTGGCACCTGCCAACTGCCAATTCAACGCTGTCATACTAATAGTTGGAACAGGTTTAGATTCTGGTGAGGGATAGAAAAAAACGTAAAATGGTAACGAAAGGTAAAATAACGTTGTTATTTAAATCACTCTTTGAGGTTAACTTTGAGTTACCGAGGTACCGACCTACTGTGCAGTGAAATACCAGGTTTTCCTCGACAAAATTTGGTGTTGAACACTCTAATTATTTTGACATATCACATAAATTAAGTCCCAAACGATAGAGGTGAACGGATGAGACAAGAAATATCACAAAAGTTTGAATAGGTATAAAAGGAAATCAAACGTTGGTTTCAAACTATAAAGTTAAAATTTAATATTTTATATTAAATGCCAAGTGGGTGTGGCACATAGCTTCCTCGTATCCATAACCCGATTATACAGATGATCCGATGCATTGAAGTTAATCTCAAAACACCAATCTCTAAGTACCTTTCACTACCCTCATAGGTCTACATACACGCTTATCTGGACAATCCTAGAAAATTTCATCAAATTCGGATGAAAAATGTAAGTTTATGGCTGTTACAAGGATTTTACGTTTGCGCATGCGCAGAGGCTACTGTAAATTATAAGGCCTTGATTTCCATTGGGGACCATCACTACTTAATTCGCGTAATCCCTGAAAATTTCATCAAAATCGGGTAGAAAATGTGGACATTATGGCTGTTACAAGGAATTCACGTTTGCTCATGCGCAGAGGCTACTATCAGTCCGAAGGTGGTGATTTTCATAGGGGACCATCTAAATACTAATCTGTAACATTCCTGAAAATTGCATTGAAATCGGATGGAATATGTAGAAGTTATGGCCGTTACAAGGAATTCACGTTTGTGCATGCGCAGTCGCTTCTATCAGTCCGGGGATGATGTTTTCATAGGGTACCGTCTACACACCAACCGCACAATCCCTGAACATTTCAAAGAAATCGGACAATAACTTCGTATAGTTATGCCCGTTACAAGGAATTCATGACAGACAGACACGGAACCCATATTGTTCAGCAAGGTCTAAAACGCAAAACGCGAGTGAAAATTTTGATTTTGGAGATCTTTTTTTCATCCTTGAAAAGTGAAAACAAAACTTCCGCTACCTTGGTAGACTCGGAAGCAATTTAAGTCTCAGCACCCTCCCCCCTTCACCCCATCAGGTAGTAGGTAGGTAACCCCCCCCCCCCCCTTACTCACCTCAGCAAAAAATACCTAGCGATCACCTCCAGTGTTAATACCGGGCACTGCCGACTATTGAGTACTGGGCATGCTGATTACTGGGTTCTACCCTAGTAGGCATGCCAGTTATTGAATGATCGGCACTGCCCATTATTAGTTTTATGGTGTGCCGAAATCTGGATAGAGCTACGGGATAACAATTTAATCTATAGAAATTATGTTTGGTTACGAAAATTGATCAATTCAGATCAAAAGACTTCATGATGACAAATGCAAGCCGAAATCCAAAGGTGGGCACCCCACGCCAATTATTGAAATTGAGGTTAATTTTTATCCAGAACTGGGCACATCTACGATCCCCAATATAATTCGATAAAACGTATCAAAAAATAATGCAAATGAAAGCTTTAAGGCTGGAGAATGCAACAGAATCGGAAAAAAGTACGAAAGAATCACTTACCAGCGAGCAGTACCCAAAACAGCACTGTCAGTCCTTAAGAAAAAAATAGCGGGAGGTCTGTTACGAGGACGAGCAATGGGTACTGTCAAAAAATGTTTTTCCATCTGATTTTACTCCTGCTCACGGCCCACAAACAAGCTGACGAGCTTCGTATTCAGTTGTATCCCCTGAAAATATTTTTTTAAGCCTCCTAGATCACTCCCAAGTCTTATTCTTGACCAGAATGTGTTGAGAGTGCCGACTATTAGGGGGGGTGCTGGTTATTGGTGGTTTTACCCTATTACCACCTCCAGCTCTCTATGATAACCTGCTGTCCTCCATAATCGAGGAAGGACCACCAAAATGTTAACCCAAACAAGTGCAATACGAAAACAAGTGCCTAAACAAAAACAAGTTTTAAATAACAAAACGCATTTATTGTTTTGTTCATTCTGTATTAATTATTATCCTCATGATGGAGAGATGTCACACTGATGGAGAGAAACATAACAATTTCAACAATTTCAATTACAACAATTTTCACCCATTTTTGTGAAAGTATCGGAAAGTATAGATACTTCAAAATATCGATACTTTTTGAAAGTATCGTATCGATATTCTTTGATACTTTCTAGATGTATCGATACGATATTATATCGATACTTTTGGAGTATCCCTATTTTATTGATTTGTATTCAGCTATGCTTCCTTAGCAACCAGTAATCAAATTTCAATATTTATGAAGCTCCCTATTTCTTCGAATCGAGTGTGAAGCGTTCAGTTCTTCCGAATAAACTTGACTGTGAAGGTGTGAAGGTATGTTGTAGGTAAATAGTAGGCACCTATAGATGGTAGGTAAAAAACAGTTAACCCTTCATTTTGGAAACCAAATGGAAATTATGTGTTGGAATTTTCAAATATTCTCTAGTAGGTAGGTAATAGGTACCTATGGTTGGTAGGTAAAACACAAAAATATATAAATAGTGACAATGGCAAAGCTGTGATCTTCCCAGACGAATGATCTAAACAGGAAAATAATACACTTTTGTGAAATAATTTGCGGAGCTTTTCCTTTTTTTTCCTTTTTTCTATTTTTTCCTCAAAATTTCGACGGGTGACGTAATGGCACCCTTTTCGACCCAGTGGCGCCAGCGACGCCCCCACGAGACGCTAACGGTCTCCTCACACCCGGCAAATCGGCACGTGTACGAAAACCGCCTCCCGGGCAAACCGATTTCCAGCCTTTGTTCTCCGCCCGACCATCTCAAAGTGCTGGAAGAACGAGGGCTAATAGGCCGCCTCCCTCGGAATGGGATTGGCTTCGTTCTCCGGGCGACGGACGCCTTCATTTGCCCAGTCAAAGTCAGTTCTGACGCGTGGGCGGATTAAATCTAATTCGCACGGGTTTCAGTGAAACCTGAGACAGATTTTTATTCGGGTACAGACAGGAAAAGAAGGACCTCGTCAGGATTACCTGATACCTATCAACCTTGTGCAGCGTGGGCAAAATTCCGGGAGTCGAGTCGACAACTAATTTACAACATTTTGCTTTCAAGTCTACCAAGGTAGTTGAAGTATTTGTTTTCGCTTTTCAAGATTGATAAAAAAAAAGTTCTCCAAAATCAAAATTTCTACTCGCGTTTTACGTTGCAGGAATTCCTAAACAGTTTTGGTTCAGTGTCTGTCTGAGAGTCGGTCGTGAAATCCTTGTAACAAGTGTAACACTAACAAAGTTATTGTATTAAAATGAATGAAAATCATCACCCCCAGACTGATAGAAGCTACTGCGCAAGCGCAAACGTGAATTCCTTGTAACAGCCGTACCTTCTTCGTTTCCCACCCGAAATCGATAAAAATTCCTCGAATTGTGCGGGCTGGCGTGTGAATGGTCCCCTATGAAAATCATAGTCCACAAACTGATAGTAACCTCTGTGCATAATCGTAAAAGCCTTGTAACAGTCATAACTTCCACATTTTAGTTTATTATTTTAAATAATGAACCTTTGGAATCGACCAAGAAACAAATTTTTTAACCCCCCCTCTAAATTTGTTGGTTTACTCCGTACGCAGAACGTAGCTCTTTCCATAGTTACCATGGACCAATTTTGATGAAATTTAGTTTATGGGCTCGAATTTGGGTCTAGTTTGTCCCGATGCTTTTGTTGAAGTAGGTCACTACTAAGGGTTGAAATTTCAATAGTGCCCTAGCTCGAAAACTCTTTAAATAAAGGCATCGTTTTTTCAACAGTTTTAAATAGGATTGCATATTTAGAATTTTTAGAGACCACGCGGAGCTCTGTGGGACAAACCGTTCGCTCCCTTCGAGATGGGTTTGGACTTCCGATAAATCAGAAACACGAGTGTGAATCGCAAAACTCTAATCTTCGTTCAAATTTTATCTGACCAAAATGCGATCGCTGTAGGTACGTGGTTGGTAGGTAGTATCCATGGTTGGCAAAGCCGAGTGATCTATATAGTGATCTATAAGCCGAGTGATCTATATAATGATCTTAGCAGACGAGTGATCTATATAGAAAAATAATAAACCTGTAATAATTTGCAGCGTTTTAATTTGATTTTGATGAAATCTTCAGGAATTGCTCGAATTTGCGTATAGTAGCCACTGCGCATGCGCAAACGTATATTTCCTTGTTACTGCTAACTTGTATATTTTTCAACAATATTCCTCTATGAGGGTAGTGCAAGGTATAACAACTACTATGCAAAAGATGCAATAAGATCATCTATACCATCGGGTTATGGATATGAGAAAGCTATTTGTGCCACACCCACTTGGCATTTTTTTATTTTTTGCTTCCGAGTCTACCAAGGTAGCGGAAGCTTTGTTTTCACTTTTCAAGGACGAAAAAAAAAAGTTCTCCAAAATAAAAATTTTCACTCGCGTTTTGCGTTTTAGACCTTTCTGAACAATTTTGGTTCAGTGTCTGTGTGTCTGTGTGTCTGTCTGTCTGTCTGTCTGTCTGTCTGTCTGTCATGATTTCCTTGTAACGCGCATAACTATACGAAGTTATTGTCCGATTTCAATGAAATTTTCAGGGATTGTGCGAGTTGGTGTGTAGACGGTCTCCTATGAAAATCATCATCCCCGGACTGATAGAAGCGACTGCGCATGCGCAAACGTGATTTCCTTGTAACGGCCATAACTTCTACATTTTCCATCCGATTTCAATGAAATTCTCGGGGATGTTACAGATTAGTATCTAGATGGTCCCCTATGAAAATCATCTTCCCCGGACTGATAGTAGCTACTGCACATGCGCAAACGTGAATTTCCTTGTAACGGCCATAACTTCCACTTTTTCTACCCGATTTCGATGAAATTTTCAGGGATTATGCGGATTAGGCTGTAGATGGTCCCCAATGAAGATCACCACCTTCGGACTGATAGTAGCCACTGCGCATGCGCAAACGTGAATTTCCTTGTAACGTCCATAATTTCTACATTTTCTATCCGATTTCAATGAAATTTTCAGGGATGTTACAGATTGGTATTTAGATGGTCCCCAATGAAGATCACCACCTTCGGACTGATAGTAGCCACTGCGCATGCGCAAACGTGAATTCCTTGTAACGGCCATAACTTCTACATTTTCCATCCGATTTCAATGGAATTTTCAGGGATGTTACAGATTAACTTGTTTTGATAATTGAGATTAACTACTATGCATCGGATCATCTAAACAATCGGGTTATGGATACGAGGAAGCTATGTGCCACACCCACTTGGCAGACGTTTTTTTATTTTAATTACTGTGGTGACACTTTGGGACATCTGTGGAGTTCCTGAGATGTTTTCGGTGAAACTAGAGATACCATGGTCCAATTAGGGTTAAATGAGGAAAACGTGTATTTATTCAACGAAATCGTCGTTTCGACGATGGGACGGGGGTGTTGGAGGAACGGTGGACTAAGCATTCTTTCAGTTTTACTTAGTTTTGCGTCCTTATCAACCATGGGCAAAATTTCCTAATGATGGCATCCACAAATCTTTTGCTTTTCGGAATTTCCTTGAATTGAGTGTGAAGCGTTTATTCTTCAAAATAAACTAGATGTTGAAGCAAAAAATAAGGTAGGTGGCATCAGCAGAGCGGTGTTCTTTGCAGGTGAGTGACCTATATAGAATATAATAAACCTTTGTGTAATAATTTGCAGCGTTTTTTCTTCTGGAAGCAGCCCCTTTAACCAATGAAAACTTACCCTCTGTGTACATGAAAATCTACCTTTATGATGTAAAAACATGGCCTTCAACCTCGTCGGTAATTTTAGTAGAAAAGGTAGTCAGGAAATGTCAAGGAAGAGGTTGAAGGAGTGGGAGAGGAGGCAATATCCACATGAGCGAATACACATCAAAGCCCCAGGAACCTGCGGGACCGTCAAGATTGAAGCTCATATTGCTTAAATTGTGACAAGTGGTTATGTTTGTGGGATGTAGGGGAGCAGTTCAAACTCGACTCGTAAAAGACGAGCGCGAGAGTAAATTGACGTTTCCTCCGACGTCACCGCTTTCGACTAGCGCTTTCGGATTGGGTTTAATTCGTCCGCATATTAAAGCTGGACTCGCCTTTAACTACAGAGGGAAATAACGGGGTTGGAGCGAACAAAGCTGACTACGATCTCGTAACGAGTGAATCAACGCACCGTAATTCACCGACTCGACCCACACAAATAGAGAATATTAGTTGAGTAGGAGATCATACGGAGCTTCTACTTTGTTCAATAAATAAGACGTAATCATTAAATTCTATTTACTCATACCGCGAAGAGCACGAATTTCCAGTCGCTCTCCAAGAAATCTCACTCATTTGATTTGGAGGAGGAAAAAATCATGGAAAACAATTCTAAAAAAAACCTTGTATACGGGTCTGCAACACATTGGGATATTTCATGTTTTACTTTCTGAGACCAACTTCCAATTCATAAGGGACCTTTCTTTATTTATTTACATACAACCCCAACAAGTACCCCGCCCCTTCCCCTCCACCTACATTTAAATCCAACTCCTCAGGATCAAATAATGGCTTAATATAGTAAACTCTTTAATTTTTGGTTTATTATTTTCAATAATAAGCCTTTGGAATCGAGCAAGAAAAAAAAAATTTTAACCCCCCCCCTCAAAATTTGATGTTTTACGTTTCAAGGTACGTAGAATCCGAAAATCGAATAAAAAATTTCCGTCCGTCCGCCGTACGCCGTACGCCGTCCGCCGTCCGCCGTACGCCGTACGCGGCACTTTTCTTAGCAACACTGGACCGATTTGGTTCAAATTTGGTACATGGGCTCCATTTGGGGTCTAGTTGTGCCGCGAAGCTTTTGGTTGATGTAGGTCACTTCTAAGGGGTGAAAATTAAGGGTTGAAATTTTCAAGAGTGCCCTAGCTCGAAAACTCTCGAAATAAAGGTATCGTTTTTTCACCAATTTTAAAAGTACAGAATTTTTAAAAATTTTTGAGACCACCCGGAGCTCTGTAGGACAAACCGTTCGGTCCCTACGAGTATTTGAAGGTTTTCCTTCGATAAAACAGAATCATGAGTGTGAATCGCAAAAGAGGTCTAATCGCCGTTCAAATTTTATCTGACTAAAATGCGATCGCTGTTCATTTCTTCGATTTGTATACAGTTTTGCCTTCTGCGTAACCAGTAATCGAATTTCCATATCAAGCTTTCTATTTTTCGAATCGAGTGTGAAGCGTTTAGTTCTTTCTAATAAACTTGATTGTGAAGGTGTGAAGCCATTATAGTGTGGTAGGTAGTACCTACCAATAGGTAGGTGTGGTAGGTAAAAAAAAATTGGTAGGTAAAACAATGTTTGTAGGTAAAAAACGCTGCAAATCATTGCTCACTGATCAGCTGAGTGAGCTCCGAAGCCATTTTCAATGCTATTGAATGGAAGTGCTCTTCCAGGCGTCTCCAGCATTCGAGGATATCTTCTTCACTCCTCACATCACTGATCAGCTGAGTGAGCTCCAAAGCCATTTTCAATCCTATTGAATGGAGGTGCTCTTGCAGGCGTCTCCAGCATTCGAGGAGATCTTCTTCACACCTCACATCACTGATCAGCTGAGTGAGCTCGAAAGCCATATTCAATCCTATTGAATGGAAGTGCTCTTCCAGGCGTCTCCAGCATTCGAGGAGATCTTCTTCACTCTTCTGATCACTGATCAGCTGAGTGAGCTCCGAAGCCATTTTCAATCCTATTGAACGCAGGAGCTGAAATTTGAAAGGGAAGCTCAAGGGAGAATACAGATGGTGGTAGGTGCTATTGATGGAGAACCAGTGATCTATACAGAAGGATGATCTATACAGAAAATAATAAACCTTTGAGCAATGATTTGCAGCGTTTTTCAATACATTTTCAAGCTATAATCGTCAAGAAGGTCATTAACAGTTTTGTTGAATTTGAGTTTTTCTGAAATTAAAAAAATAAAAGATGCTGAAGATAGATGGACATAGCGCCTTTGTGCTTCAACCCTCTAGCTCTCGTTGCATCCTGTCGTAATGACTGAGGATTACATTCATAGAGTCCACTCATCACCCGGGTGTTGCATGGCAGCATCAAACCTATTTTGACTTCTAGCAACGTTGAAAATGGGAAAAAACTTGCGAGAATTAGGTGCTGCATGACCTGTACAACTATCCCAACGATAAATTATGAAATTCGTCGAGAAGAAATTTATTAAAATTGGTAAAATACGGTGGTAAACTTACCTTCGCGCGTCACAGGGCCATCTTTAGAGCGGTATCACGGAATAAGAGACAAAAGCCTCTTTATCAGCGAACATAATGCCACCAACACAACCAAAAAAAAAAAAAAAAATACATAAGCTCTCGAAGGTTGTCTAATGACGATGATTCTAATTAGACAATTGTCTAATCCAATTTTCTAATGATCGACAGGTTGCTTCTAACTCGTGCTCTTGTCCGATTATAGAAAGGGTGACATCGGCGAGATATTTGGGCGTGACTATTGATAAAGAACTCAAATGGGAACCTCAAATTTCATTACTGTCCAGAAAAGTAATGGGGATGAGCTGTCTCTTTTATGCTGTCAGAAATAGCTCAAAACTTAGATCATTAATAATCTTGTACAAGGCTTTGGTGCAGAGTCTACTTGGTTTTGGCGTGCTATCATGGGGAGGCACTTTTCCATCGATACTGAACTTATTGAGAGTAGCGCAGAATACAATACTGAAAATCATTATAAAAAACCCTAAAAGATTCCCTACTAATGATCTATTTCCTATTGCTAAAGTTTTCTCAATAAGTCAAATATATGCAAAATCAGCCCTTTTGTATTTACATAAACACCCTATCGAATTTGAATACAATAATACCTTCAACAATGCATATTCGTTCCGTCCTAAAACCCGTTCTGTTGTTCATGTTCCGCTATCAAGGTTAAAAGGTACTTCATGCCACATTTTTTACAGTTTACCTTTTTTGATGAGAGTAGTACCTGATAGCATAAAAAACCCATCTATTCATTCTAGAGCTGTGTATAAAAAAAAAACTGTTTCCAGCTGGCTAATATCACAAGGATGTCAAGCATGTGAAAAATATATATATATAGTGAAGGTTCCAGTATGTCCGGTAGATATTTAATTTAATTTATTTTAATAGAATTTGATTTCATCATTTACATCGATTGGAATCGGTCCGCATAGTTTATATATTCGGGACTCGAGAGTCCGCTCCCCCACCCAGCACAGAACTGCGTTCTTTGGTGCGGGGTAGTTCCTGGTACTAAGGATTGGAAATGCATTATGTGACGGAGTATGGTGGGTGATTTATTTTGTAACCATGTAACATTACGAAGGAATACATACATTTCATTTAATTTAATTTCATTTTAATGAAAATGAAACCCTTACCAGTCGGAAATAATAGTCCACCTTTATACAAAAAATTGCGGAAGTTCATGTTGCACGGGTTTAACATTGGGCTATTAGAGGTTAATGTGTGCATAGCCTGGTAGATGTCAGGACACATACATAACAAACTGTCATAATAACGGACAGTGGTAATCAAACATGAACCAAAGTATCTTGAGATGGTAAGTAGACATCCATTTCCAGGTGAAATTATTCTCGAAACTTCAGAAAACGAATTGCTGTTGACAGGTTTACGAGACGCGGGGCTCCCTTGATCTGCCGACGATCGGGCGCCCATTTGGATTCTGAGCGCGGCCTTCTAATGAATTCTCTTAAAGACGAGCGCGTTGAACCTGCTCCCACGAGTATTGGTTTCCAGAAGCGAAACGGCAAATATCCCGACTTAATCCGCCATTCCCATGTCAATCAGCTCCGGAGGGCACGTCCAATACAAGACGGTGACGAAGGGGAAAAGATCCCATTGCGTGCTCATGCAGTTGCAGCGAGATTTGTATCCATTACCGTTCGTCAGGACGGTGGAAAGGGACTGGGAACCTGATCGGAAATTATCCTTGGCAAAGGGAGACGTCGGCACAATTAATCCCAGTCAAAGATGGGGCGCGGTAGGGCGAAGGGGTAGAAGGGGTGTAGTTAGGCCTTCGTGGAAGGGCGATAATGATGATCAAGAGGGGAGGGGGTAACAACGAAGAACATTCTAATAAATTACCTTCGGGGAGAAGCAATGACACAGCCTGGAATTCAATTTGAACTGCCTCAGGAAAAAAACACAGCATTTCCGATTTTTCCTCCGGAGAGCTTCTCCTTAAAGAAGAAAGCGCAAAAATTATGATACCGCACCGGATAATAGTCGCCCACCAGAGATCCTGAACTCAGTAAAACTATTTTTTCTTGGCATCTGCTACACTTACTAACGGTTCGATTTAAAGTAGGTTTCTTGATTGAAAAAAGATCCTTCAAAATAGTATACATTATATTCTACAAATCCACTCTCAACAAACCTGTCAAACAGACAAATAATCAGCGATTTTCCATTATTCACTTTTCATGCGAGATGAAGTATGCATATGCTCCTCGTTCGATACTCTGTCCAAAATTCTTATGAAACCAAAAAAGGAACATAATTTTCCCCAAAAACTCCCGATATTACGGTAGATATACTTTTATCTTGTATAGTGTTTGGTAGTGTTTTTCATATCTGAAATAGCCGATAATCTCCTATTAAGTTTCTTGTTTACGAAGAGGCTGCTCTGTAAAATAAGATGTGCAAACCCCTCTTTTGGTTTATTATCCTCAATAATGAACCTGGGAATCGACTAAGAATTTTTTTTGTCTAATCCTCCCCCCCCCCTCAAAATTTGTTGGTTTACGTTCAAGGTACGTATAATCCAAAAATCGAATAAAAATTTGGCCGTCCGCCGTTCTTTTGATTGACCGATTTTGATGAAACATGGTATATGGGCTCCATTTGGGGTCCAGTTGTGCCCTGAAGCTTTTGGTTGATGTCGGTCACTTCAAAGGGTTGAAAAATAAGGTTTGGAATTTTGAAAACGTCCTAGCTCAAAAAATTTTGATATAAAGTTATTATTTTCCCATCAATTTGAGATAGTATTGAATTTTTATAGACCTCGGCAAGACAAACCGTTCGCTCCCTACGAGAATTTAGGAATTGGACTTAATAAATCAGAAACACGAGTGTGAATCGCAAAAGAGGCCTAATCTCCATTCAAATTGTATCTGACCAAAATGCGATCAATGTAGGTACGTGGTAGGTAGTATCTATGGTTGGTAGGCAGTGATAATGGCAAAGCCGAGTTCTTTGCAGCCGAGTTATCTATTTAGAAAATAACATATTGTTTAGTAATGCATGCATTCCAGGGGACGTCCCATTGGATAAGTATTGGATCAGTTTAACCGATAAGACTGTTTCTCTCGATGTGATTTACCTATTTATTACTTTAGGGAAGAAATAGTGACACCCCCTGTGGTGGAAGCTGGATTTTTATTGTTCTTCTTTCTTTCTTTCTTTCTTTGTGTTATTTTTAAGACTGTATTAAATCTCTGTTTCTCGTACTTAATCCTTTTTTTATTGAATGAACTTTTTCGGTAGCCTCAACATTGTAACTTAACACCTGATAACTTTCAACTTTCAATTTAGTTCGCAAGTGTCAACAATAACAATTAAATTTTGAAGCCGAAACAATCATGATTTCGAAAACTCTTTAAACATTCATTAATTTCGCAAGTCTGCGACACTCCACCCGGCCATGCAGTTACTCTGGTATCTCTATAGGGTAGAGTTGTCCAATTGATCTCGACAATTTTCTTCCCTTCGGCAGCAGCACCTTGGCGATCCGCATCTTGCCGTCTCGACTCTTGCCTAGTTCGATGATTTTCGCCAACCTCCATGTTCCTCTTGGTGTCCGGTCCCTTATGTGCTCTATCGATCCGATCTTGTGCTCTTGTTGCACTGTCCCTTTGTATTGCTTGATGGTATCTCTTTGGCGATTGTCTTTTTCAGCAATTACAGATGGCTCAACACAAAGTACTTTATTGGGAATAGATTCCGCTTCATTGCCAGACTTAGAAGTGACATTGAGAAAACTAATAGTTTCTTCTACACTACTCAACGTTTTACATCTCCCACTTAAAATCCATCCCACCTTAGTATCAAGCAGATATAATCCTGGAATTTTTGTGTGTTTCTTAACGTTTACTATATCATAGTAATAATCATTCCCAATGAGGATGTCGACAGGGCGATCAGGCTCGTCATCGGATAATTTAAAACTTTTCCAACTACAATTTGAAGATATATTAGCTTTACTTGATTTCCCCATAATAGTTGGCACCACATTAACTTCCACTCTCTGTTTTGTCCCGTCGAGATAGTTTAAATTCAATGCTGTCGAGTATGTTGTAACTTTTGTTGGTTGATTTCGCCCAAATAAAAATACTGACAAATTTTGCTTACCCTCCTGAGGAAGGTCCAGATTTTTTCTCAGTTCATCCGTAATGTATGTACGCTGACTTCCACTGTCCAACATTCCTCTTGCTTTGATTTTTTGTCTTGTTTTCATGTTTTCGAGAATTACAGTGAAAGTTTGCATGGAAACTCCCTTTGTAGTTGCCATAATTACTGGCATGCCATTTTCTGGTTCCATCTGTCCGTGATCTGCAAGTGAGAGGTCTTCTTCTGGAAAGATTTTTGGACAAAGACTTCGGTGATGCAGTCCAACCTTCCGACAATGAAAACATGGTTTAGGGTTAGGACAGTTACTTGGTGCATGGTTTCTTAGGCACTTGATACATCTGCCTCTAATTTGTAGTTTTCTAGCCTGGATCGTTCTATAATTTCCACACTCATCACTCCAGTGCTCATCTTCACAAAACGCACATTTGGGCATCATAGGCGCTCCCAGAAGAGCTTCAGTAGTGAAGTAACGTTTTGAGGAGAATTCTCTTGGTACGTTACCGACAACGGTAGCGTAAGCACGCTCTTGAGCCGTAATCAAAACCTTCAATGCATCAAGCAAATCCTCAGTCGTAAGATCTCTCTGTATCCTTTGGCGCTCAATTTCAATTCTCAATGAGGGAGGAAATTTATTGAGGATTATCGAGTGAAATGAAGGAGAGTCCCAAGCTCTCTCCCAAGCTTTGTAAATTTCGCAAGTGCTTCTCAACAGAGTCAAATGTAGCACGCATGCTTGAGTGGTGATTAGAAGCTGGAGATAGCATGTTCAACTGTTGGTAATGAACTGACACTAATACTTTCGGGTCTCCATACCTTTCGTGCAAAAGTTCTACTGCTACAGCATAATTTTCATTCGTAATATCCAGTCCGGATATTCTTTCCTTAGCTGCTCCGGAAAGATAAGACAGTAGATACTGAAATTTTTGAATATCATCAAAATTGTCATTGTTTCCAATGGTGGAATGAAAAAGCTGCCAGAACGCTCTAAACTCTAACATGTTACCGCTATACATAGGAATAGTTAACTTTGGAAGGGTCACTTTAACCCTTTCTGCATTGGGAAATATTGGAGGAACTTGCTGACTTACGGTCCTATCCAGTTTCTTAATTCTCATACTCAACAATGCTAGCGTCTGCTCCGCCTCCCACCGAGTGTCAAAGACCGTAGCGGCACTTTGAGCTTCATCGGGATCCGGAGTTTGTCGTCTCCTACTGGACCCTGCTGGTCTATTGGTAAGCTGGTCATCTGTTTCTTTGAAGAAGGATAGGCCCCCTTGAAGACGTGCCAAAGCATCCTCGAGATCCCTAGGAGGACTAGCATTATCAGCAAGCAATGCTTTTGAAAGATCTAATTGTAGGCTTGCTACTTGTGGAGGCTTGTGTCGATGACCACAGAGGTAGCGTCCCGCTTACTCGTGGCGGTTGTGACGATTGTGGCGCCACACCAGTCGTAAACGGGATGTTCGTTCGACAGGGTTGAGGTTTCGATCCGCGGTGAAATTGGTAGCGGCCCGAGGTTGTGACGCCACGTGCCGATCCCAATCGCCCCGAATGACACAAAACCTAACGTGGCGAGCTCAGGTGGGAGGGGGAAGACAAGCAAATATCGAAACAATTGTTAAATTTACAAGGGTAGCGTGTGGTATTTACCTGTGACGAGGCAGTGAAGCGGCCAGTCGGATTGCTCGGGATGATGCAATCTGAAATGTTTAGCCTTAAGGGCGTCCTACTAAGAAAATGGCGTCCGTCAAATGCGACGCTGCCGGAGGGGCCTACGACGGCTTCTGAGGGAAGCCTCGGAAAAGATGGCGGAGTGTGACGCGTCACCAAGCTCCGGATTTCACACTGAGGAACCAGGTAAATGAGAAAAGATATCAAATGCAAAATTACAACAATAAAAGGTAAATTTATTAAATTAAGAAATATGGTTTCTGACTAGGCACACTGAAAGGGTGTGTCGAAAAGAAGCCTGATGGGCGCAACAACAAAGGTAAGTATGGCACAAGATTAGAATGTTCAATATGATGAGTTTGCAAATAATAGTTCAATATACAATTTAATAACTCCAATTTGACTTTGTGTTTCAGGTTTCCAGAGTAAATCAGTTCAACGTTCCAGGTTTTCAACAAAGGTGAGTATGGTAAGTATAGGTTATCTTTATGCTGCAGGTAAGTATTTAGCTTTAAGTTTACAACTTCTCAATATTACGACTTTTGTTCAAATGTTTCAGAATTACTTCTACGCACTGTCCTAACTGCATTGGCCAATGATTTAAAGGTAAGTTATAGTTTTCACTCACACTCGTCAGGGCCCTGAGGTATCCTTCCAGGTGTGATGTGGCGGTTGTGGTGGTTGTGGCGACGGACGTCCAGTGGAATCCAGGGGATCTTCAACCAGATCAATTCGGCGCGAGACGGCGTTTTCGATGGTCAGGGATCTTACGAAAAGCGTCTTTTAACACTCTCCGTGCGGATCTAAAAAACTGGTTTTCGCCTGTGGCGGGAGACCTTTTTGTCAGGAATTCGGTAGTGCAAACCCGCAAATCTTAAAGATAACAGAATCCCCAGAAGTGAAAACGGGGCACTCTCGTGGCGACAAGAGGACCTACTGAGCACGAGAAAAATCCGAAAGAGGTTCTTAAGTCATCCACTAGGTAGCAAAACGATGAACAGCTCGGAGATATGCTTAGAGCTGTGATGGTATAAACCATCATACGCCACTCGCGAAACTCGGCATGATGGTTATTACCATCATCCGCACGGAAAGTGTTATAGGATTTGGGGGGCGGTTTTGACTCTAACAGGCTCAAGTTCACGGGCTGCGGGGCTCACGGTGACTCTTACTGAATATCTGAGGGGGGTCTGCCTGTGGAGGGGGCTGCTCGTTGGTTTTGTTCTGGATGGTCCCCCTCCGCTCCCTCGACGGATAGGCGCCTGCCAGGTGGAGTCTTCTGATTGGCTCCCTCCGCCGAGGGAGGGACGCTCTGGCTGGAGACGGCGTCTTCATGTTGAGGGGGGGGGGGGTGACGTCACCTTTTGAGCTGACCACGGATCCGAATCTGACAATGCTCGCCGCGGGTGGCTATGACAAATTCGGATCGGAAGGGAGTTAACGAATTAACCCAGCCTCTTCACTGGAAAGGTTCCCCAGTGAGTGGAGACTCACATAATTCTCCTCTCAATTTCCGCGCGAGGTCATTGATTCTTGTTGTCAATCTGTCCATTCTCTGCTACCATGTGGTGGAAGCTGGATTTTTATTGTTCTTCTTTCTTTCTTTCTTTCTTTGTGTTATTTTTAAGACTGTATTAAATCTCTGTTTCTCGTACTTAATCCTTTTTTTATTGAATGAACTTTTTCGGTAGCCTCAACATTGTAACTTAACACCTGATAACTTTCAACTTTCAATTTAGTTCGCAAGTGTCAACAATAACAATTAAATTTTGAAGCCGAAACAATCATGATTTCGAAAACTCTTTAAACATTCATTAATTTCGCAAGTCTGCGACACCCCCCCCCCCCCACCATTATAAACCATAACATTTCTAGCGGCATGATAGCCTCGAATCTGAAGAGCATTTTAAAATCCATGATCTACGACACCCAACATGCGAATTCGAGTTCACCCCCCCCCCCCCTGCCCACCACCAATGGTGACAGCCTGGCACCAAAGCGGAAATACGTCGTAACATTGAACTTTCATCTATTAGGTTTAGTAGGCAGTCCGTCGAATGTCACATCCGTATTCAAGGTGAAACACCAAAACACCCAAGAAATATGAGGTTTATGGTGCCCTGGCACCATGGTGGCACCACTTTTATTTCCATGGTGGTACAGAAAGTAATTCATGCAAATCCTAAGGTATAATGAGAATTTTTCCTAAATTTCAAACCTTGGATACAATTAGTAAGCAGTGAAGGAACCGAAATATTGAAAAAATGGATATTTTGTGAATATTATCCCCCCACCCATCCCCTTCTCTTGCAAATTTTGGTACTCTGGTGAAATCATGTGCAACTCGGAAGTTATTATAGTCAAACAAAAAAGAAACACACAAATCGGTTGGAAATTGAGGCCTGGGCAGAGTTTATAAGATTATGCCCGCAAACGTACGTTTTTTAAGCATTAACTCCCCCTTTCCCCCCTTAAAAGGCGAAATTCGAAATTCCGGCGCCGTAGTGCACAACTAGATAGTTTTCCGCGTCGATGAAAAAAAGAACCAGGAAAATCGGTTGAAAGCTAAGGCCTGGGCAGAGTACACAAGATTTTGTTACACACACACACACACACACACACACACACACACACACACAGACATACACCTATGGTTTTTTCGCGGATTTGGATTCAGAATGGTCTAAAACGGATTACTGTGTGGTTATTTTTTTTTTCTGTTGAGTGTTGTCCTCCTTCACCCCAGATCGATCGCATAAGGACGCCCAAGTCTTACTGTGGGACGTCCTAAATATACCTTTGTGAAATAATTTGCAGCATTTTCCCGAAAACTCCCGATATTACGGTAGATATAATTGTATCTTGTATAGAGTTCTGTGTTGTGTTTCATTTCTGAAATAGCCGATAGTTTTGTAATTTTTAGTAAGATGGAGACCCTTGAGCACATTCATCTTCAAAATTTTCAGTAGCCTAATTCCTAGCTTTCAAATTTATCTTGTTCGGTAAGTACATCAATTCTTTCAAAATCTGAAGATCAATATGTACTCATTTTTTCTTAATTCCTTCCTAGCATTGCCAAGACAAATTTAACTCCGCAAGTATTAATTACTGATTTCATTTTGATCAGCGCTCAGGAATTATCAGATTGCCATAACCAATTCTAGAACAATATCAAAACAACTAATAAAGAGTAAACAATTTTGAAATTAGAATCTTCAGTATTGAGGTGCTAATATATTTTGTGATACTGAGGTAAACAATAAATCACACAATTTCTCGAGATAAACAAACAAATACCACAAACTGGGGTTCTGTTGCCACTACCAGGGTAGTCAACTATTTATATACACTTCCTCGAGGGTCTTACATTACATCTTAAAATCTCAGTTCATATTATTTTACAGTTGTTGAATCATAGTGATGAAGACTTTCCTCTCCCCTTGACTGAGGGTTTCTACAAGGGAAAATCCTCGTGATCGTGCTTGTAAAGATTTTGAATTGGATAGCAGCAGAGCTCTGAAAAAGCTTAACGGATAATTTTTAGTGTCATAGAGATAAGTACCAAGTTTTTCTTGTATTCGTCAGAAGAGAAGCTGCTGCTGTTTGTTTGGCAGTACGGATTCAACAATAACCGTAGATGATTTTCTGCTGATGATCTTATAGCACTGATCTGTGATACATTCCAGTTCTTTCACCACAGTACTATTGAAGAAAAGACAGTCCTTAACGTTCGGATCGAGCGATGTCAATTCAATACTTGTCTCTGTCAGCTTCCAGACTGAATGAGAGAATCTCTTTGTCACAGGAAGATAAATGAAGATGATTTTCTTAAACTTGAAAATGCTTAACGAGGCACTTAATTTATTTCGACACTGAAATTGCATCGGTATCGGTTGTCATTGACGAAAAAAAGTAGAAGAATTGTGGTTGAAGAGGAACGCACTTCGTACAAGTTACTTGATAGTACGGCATGTAAATCGAAACGCATCACTCTAATCTTCACTCTCTAAGCTCAGATGAACACACGGATTAATTATAATTGAACAACACCCCTCTTGTACAAATAAAATAACATCGTAAGACTGATGCAAACGCAGTTTTGAGTCGTTTTAAGCCATGTAAGACAATTTGTCTTGAGGTGTGCCAGAAGATGGGCTAAGTGTATTTTGAGAGAGGGTGCGCTGAGAGATTACCGAGGGAAGGAAAGATGCGTTCCAGAGCTTGACGTGCGACGTCGCTTGGCAAGACAAATATAAACCTCTTCAATCCATGAAACGGGAAACTTTTCTGTACGTCGAACTTCATTTCACCTCGAGTGTTAACAATAATGGGGGGTCGGAATACTTGGGGTGAGTCGGAGCGTGATCAAGAGCCTTCGAGTCCCGTTTCCACAGTCGAAGGAAGCTTTCGGCTCTTGAATTTCTATGCATCATCGACGACGAGAAGGTTGATCGTGAAAGTAACTAGAGATTACACCTTAGGTCCTTTTTAACTGATTTCAGTCAAAACGTCGGTTTACAAAATTTCCGATCGGAATATTTGATCTGATCCAAGGTATCTTGCACGAAATCGAACGTACCGCAGAAGCAAACTTTCCACTTGATCGAAGATCCGGGAACTTTTCAGTCCCATACAGAGAGTCCTTGAGGCCACACTAGGGTTGCGTATAGTAGTTCCATATTCCAGCTAGGCTTCCAAAATTCAATCGTGAATCCACGAAACATTCCAATCCCAAGAGAGGCAGCCTCAACCCTCCTCGTGCACTTTCCTTGTTTCCTGGCTAGTGAAATGGCTTTCAGGGCACCCGGTGATGGTAGACGTATCTTCCAGGCAACATTGGGCAGCCAGCGCTGGTAGATTGTTGCTCCCGACCAACAATGGGTAGCCAGTACTGGTTAGATGAGTTGGATTTGTCACAGTAGTGGGATGTATGATAGATAATTTCGGAGTTTCGGAGTTTCGGAGTTTCAGGAGGGAAGAGAACGAGTAGAGAATGAGGAACACGATCGTCGTCCCCGGAGCAGCATTACGGATGAGAACATTCAAGCGGTTCGTGACATTCTTGAAGATGATCGACGTGTGACTGTCTCCGAAATCGCTGAGCAGGTAGGGGTAAGTTATGGGAGCTGCCAAACGATCATTACAGAGCACCTAGGATTCCGTAAAGTGTGTGCCAGATGGGTCCCTCGCCTTTTGACTGCAAATCAGAAGTTGAGACGTTTGGAGGTCTGTCAGAGGCTTTTTGCAAGGTTTGAGGAAGAAGGGGAAGCATTTTTGGCTAGCATCGTCACCTGCGACGAAACATGGGTCCATCATTACACACCCGAATCGAAGCAAGCCAGTATGGAGTGGCGGAGGAAGGGGGAGACAGCCCCAGTGAAAGCAAAAACTCGACTGTCTGCTGGCAAGGTCCTTGCAACTGTTTTTTTCGACTATCGAGGCGTTTTGCTCATTGATTTTTTGCATGAGCGAAGAACAATCAATGCTGCCTACTATTGTGAGCTGCTGACTCAGGTGAGGGCTGCATATCGCAGCAAAAGACGGAATCAACCAATTCGTGACGTCATCCTCCTCCACGACAATGCAAGGCCCCATACTGCAGCTCTAACTGTTCAAAACTTGGAAGAAATGCATTGGACTCCACTTGATCATCCTCCCTACAGCCCTGACCTATCGCCCTGTGATTTTCACTTGTTTGGGCCACTTAAAGAAGCCCTAGGTGGACAGCGATTCGAGGATGATGAGGGGGTCGAGGGGTTCGTGCGCAATTGGCTTCAGACGCAACCTTCATCGTTTTTTGATGCTGGGATTAAAAAACTTCCTATTCGCTGGGAAAAATGTGTCACAAAAGCAGGAGACTATGTAGAAAAGTGACATATACCCGCTTTTTATTTTCTAACAAATAAAATTAAAAAAAAATAAAGTCCCGTTTATATTTGATCCACCCTCGTAGAATGCGGCCCCCATGAATCCGAGGTTTTGCTGCTACAAATATATTTGAACAGAAGTAGTTACCTACCTACTTGGTACATTTATTTGTGAAATAATTATTTTAACCTTGAAAAGGTTTTAGCGATGGGACCCCCCGCCGAAAAACGACAGGAAAAATCGACAGTAAAAAGCGACAGGAAAAAGCGACAGGAAAGTAGCGCTATGATTTATCATACGCTTGACGACAAATATGCTTGACAACCTGATGTTATTATGAATAAGGAGGTATCTTAAATATTACAGTGGAAGAGAGATAAAGAGGGAGAGGGAGCAAAAACCTTTTCAAGGTATGTCACATTTTAGCCATTAGGCTCTAAGCGGAAATCATCCGGGGGTGCAGGGGCCGAGTTTTTCTATTCTTATAAAATCATTTGTTCACATCAAGATCAGACATGATGATGCCAGCTTTTCAGTTACACGATGATGACGAATTTAACGAAAATGAAGAAGTGGAATGTCCTATTGCGCTTTATCGTCACCAGAAAAAATTGTTTTTAGAAGTTTTCACGAGGGAGCTAATAATGGTTTAATGTTAATATTTACAAATTTGGCAGTGCTTCAGACCTTTGAATATTTCACACTGGTTCATTTTTTCATGTTTTCCATTTTTCAATATTACTTATACATTTTCAGGAGGAAATATTACATTTTGCACTTCGGATTTAAGCTGAATTGGGTACTTGCTGAAGAGGAGAGGAGTCTTAGTTCCAATTGCATTCTTTGGGAAGTTTTTATTCAAATTCAGACATTTTGGTTCATTATTCTCAGAATAAGGAACCAGTGGTTTCAGTTCATTATTTTTTGAATATGAACTATTCTTTATGTTCTATTGGTTAGATTTCATCGTTTCTTTACATTTTCTCCAGGATTTCCTCTCAATATTTGCGTCATCTGTGATGCATTTTGACGACTGATAGTTTGAAATTATTAGGTTTGTTGTCGTTAGCTAAGTATAATGTTGAAACATTTCCAAAAAAGCTCTTTTTAGAGGTTTAATCATATGAACTACTTATGTATAATTAGGTATGTGATCGTTTGGAAACCAGATAGGTTTGTGATATTTGACAACGTTGTGTTAAAATATTGTTATGAACCAAAGATTTATCTTAATATATTACCTATGCATTCGTCTAAATGAGTCGAGTTACCTTTTCAAACTCCATGGTCACAAGGGTAATGAGTAAAAAAAAAATTGATGCCTCCCTACTGATGGTTGGTAAAGAAGCCTGTAAATGATGATTTATAGAATCATTTCATTGAGTGAATACCTCAGTTGACTAAAATAATCAGAGTATTGCAAAACATTCTCGACTATGATGCACCCGCGCAACAAGAGTTAGTTCTCAAAAAAATTTCTTGGTCGATTCCAAAGGTTCATCATTGAAAATAAACCAAAACACCGATACTTCTGAACCGAAATAGCTGAGCAATAATCAACCAGAAGTTTTAGTATGAAAAATTAGTTATTTAACCATGTTTTTATACATACAATTAAGCGTATCCCTATGTACCAATCGGAGACATTAACCTTAGTATTTTTTATTCGTGAACCTACAGATTCTACTTTGAGAATTATTTACTTCTCAGCTCTTATTTTATGATTTTCGTTTGGAATCATGCAACTAACCTCACAAAGCGAGGTTGGGGTGCAGGAAGTTCACGTTTGAATCTATGGACTGGCTATTCATATGACTCTCATAGTGATAAGTACGAAGAACTGAGTTCATTTCAGAGTAAAATAATTCAAGCAGTACCTTTCAAACTTCGCTCCGTGCGTGTATTGGTTACGCCACGAATGGAAGTCCACGTTTTGAAGTTTCAAATACTAACCCTCTTGAATAAATACATACTTATTAATCGCCACGACTTATATCGAATCAAATCTTCCGGAATGTTCATCCTCACAAAACTGTTCCCCAGGTACTACTTGATGTTCGCCCATAAAGGAAGAAGGTCGAAACCGACTCCGAAGATAAACCATCGGGAAACCCCAGGAAAACGAGGGTGGGAATCCTCTTCTCACCACTTTATTGAGCAGCAATTGGAAGTTGTCTTTAGGAAAGGTTTACGAGTTATGGAAGAAACGTGACGGTGCGGGCGAGAACACGTGGATTATCTCTGGCCTTCTCAGTACATTTAGGCCCGGAATGGGTGACACGTGCGGAATAAAAGCTGGTCAGTCGGTTTTGTGATATGAAAGCTCCACTTACCTACCAACCCACACCAATCTTCAACCTTTCGACCCCATTGGCAATCGTTCCCCTGTCTCACGTTACGAGTATATGAAGCTTTTTCGAAAACTTGAAATCAAGTTTCCCCTCCGGATTCGAACATAATCGAGCTATTACAGAGCGAGAAATTCAATGTTGAGATGAAATGTTTCGAAAAATCAAGCTTTTTCATGTTTTAACGTGTGCTTTTTGTGCAATCATGATTAAATTCAAATGGAACCATCTAAGTATCAGCAGCTGTGATGACCAAAACTTTCATTTGAAAAAAAATTAGAAATTAAATAGTAATAATAATAATATTAATAATAAATAATATTAGTATTACCTATCTAGTATTATATATATAAATAAATAAAAACTAAAATATGAATAAATAAAATTATAAATTTGGTAGGTTTCTGACTAGTCTAATGTAAATATGGAGGTGGAGATCATTTCATACACCGACATTTTGCTTTTTTTCCACTTATTCTGTAAATTATTCCACCCAATTTGTAATCAACAATCTTTCCTCCATGACCCCTCTAGAAACTTTCACACTGCTGTCCGACATCCATACAATGGCACTTGTAATGTGAACCCATATACGTACATGTATGGTATCCCTGTAACCTCAACCCAAAACACCACATGGGAATTTACCACCCATTGGCAATATATTATTGTCCTTCCTGTTAAATTGCTCAATATAATAAGTCGTTATATTTGTGAGTGACCTGTACCTATGCTTACTCTAAGAAGACTTGATGTAAGATATTGTATCATTTTCCAAACATATTACATATTCAACTAATATCACTCATCACATGTTTGTAGATATCATACAAGAATAGGGTCCTGATCCAGGACGGAAACGTCGTGTAAATAAAAACACAACAACCTGAAGACTAGCTTGGTCATTTCTCGACCTCCACATTTAAAATTATAAATATAATTTTTATTTATAAATATTATTTCATTGATTTAATATGTTTACTACATGTATATTTATAAATATATTGTATAGACGTCATGACATAAACACAGACAAGGATGACACGTTAAACGCATTGATTCAACGATGTGAAAGTACCAATTGAATAAACCTCTAAGGTATTCTGCACGTTGGCTGGAGAGGATTGATTATTGAAATTGCCTGAATATCACATTTGAGCAACTTTGGTCTATCAAAAACTGAAAAGTCGTAGTTCAAAGGTAGGTTTAGTAATGCTATTGTTAGCCCAACAGATATGCAAGTTACATTGAGACTGTACAAGTTGTCGCCACTATGGCAAACTATCGAATTTGTTCACACTCCAGAAAACTATCGAATTCGCAAATTTCACAAATTTTTGTTTCAGCGGTCATGATAATGGTTTTAGCAAAGCCTTCCTCATTATCTTGCACCAATTCCAATTATCACAGCTTGGTAATAATTTACGAACATGCATATGGGCTATTTCCAACAATATTTCAGTAGCGAATCTCATTATTTATTTTTTCTATTGTTTTATTATAATTTAATCTGAATAATCTAGAATAAACCTAATTGAGTGTTCTTGTAATCAATCAAATGTCATTGCCTGGTTATCGAAACAAAACAACCCTCGCTGTTTCCATGTTTTGAAGCTCAAAGTTATTCAAATTCGAAAAATTTTCAATGGATCGTCATTTGTACGTATGTAGTTTCCATTTAAAAAGAACAGCATTGAAATACATTTTGGGATGGATATTAAAGTTCGAATTAAACTTTAATCATTCTCTGCCAAAAACTTGTAGAGACACAGATCCGTTGGATTTTGAGCTAAAACAAATTTCGATAGCCTGCTATATTAGTGACGAGGTGTACAGTGACAAACTCGCAACTTTCCTGAAATGCCATTAAAATTATACATTATTTTGAATGTGATTTCGCTTCGGACAACAATGTGCGATAATGTCTTTCTCAAAACTCTAATTTGTGAAAATAATTTCAAAAAACAGATTTTGAAATTTAAGTATTTATACACAATTGCAAAACATAGTACTTGCGTTTTCACCGCTGAGGATGCCACATCTCCGATAGTGAACAATGTAATGAATAGCAAAACCAACTTTTAAGGTTTGGTACTCCTCGTAGTCACTAAATAATGGGACTATTGGGTAAACACTTTTGTCAAATATCCTGTTGTAGTACCTACCTGTGAAATTTGTATGAATGAATTGCAACACCATACCTTCCACACCCGTTAATTTCTTTTGCCGTTACTGTAAACGAAGGTAGAATTGAAAGAACATGGGAGAAAAAAAACCACTCGGACGAAGGGGAAGCCGTTGCGTTAATTATGTTTATCAGAACATCAGCAATGTGATATGCAATCGGTATCTTGAATAATTAACGCCTGATCAGTATTCTAGAGGCAAGATTGGTTAGCGGAGAATTTCCTCCGCAAGAAAAGGTAGGTACATTCACTTATTGATTCCCTCAGGTTGTTAGACCAGTCTTTTTATTTCAATGATGGGAAAAAACCCTAGAGTTGCTGAACGGTGGCAAATACTTTTGGTCGGAGTTTGTTAAAGCTTCATTGCAGTGTGTAAGAACGTGCCTTCAAGCTGGTCTTTGGTGGTGAGAAACAAATCTTAATATATCCCGTATTGAATTACAAAGAAAGATCAAATTGCAGGTTTGCATTGCAATTATTTATTCTCTTTGAAATATTCTATTGACTATTACTAGCATGATAAGAAGTTTAGTAATTATTTCATTACACTGCCAATAGTAATCAAAATAAATTTCAATTTATTTCATATTTTATAGCTTGAGATTCGTGGTCGTGGTTGGGATTCGTGGAATTGTTTATGTTTTTATTTTAACTTTTCTTTTGATTAATACCTGCCTATGCTTAATAACCTCACATCCACCTACAAGATTGGTCACGAAATTCAGATACCTCGATACAATTAAACATTATCTAAACAACAGATTTGTCAAGTACATATCTAAATAAATAAACATAAATGAGTTTGTGTTTTGATCACATGGCGTCTGTTTTCATGTAATTATTGATTTTGGGAAAGCTTAGTAGACTCTCGTTTTTCATTATTTATCAGAGAACGACTCCATTTGAGGGGCAATAACATCCTAACCGATGGTTTCCTAATGAATTTCTCTACTACATTCGCCAAATATGAAATCTACTTTGAAACTTTAATCCCGCTGGGAAAATCCTCTCGGGACATGGCCAGTTCAAGCTTTTTCAACTTTAATTACCACCAACTTCTTTTTTCATATCAGGGCGATATTTTTCTTCGTTTATAGCACCTGAGAAGGGAGCTAATGAAAAAACTTCAGACGCTGACCTGATTAGGATCTGACAACTCTTCAGTGAACTTTCTTGATATTCTCCTTTAGGGTTCATTTAGAATCGCTATCACAAATCAAAAACTACAGGTACTTGCTGCTAGGTATTCCTCAACGTTAGGTATTTTTAATATCAAATAATATGAAATTATATCCTTGTTAATTTAAATGTAATATCGTATGCTTATATTGTCTCAATGAAAATTCGAGCCTGGAATGATACAACATAGTATAATATAACACGGAACAAGCTTCAGCTTTCTGGCTGCTGAATGTTCACCACACAGATACAAACACCCAGCAGTTCAAGAGAGAAACAGTGCTGTAAAATTATTGATACCTTTCGAAGCCCGATCATCTCTCATGTATCTGTTGTTGGTTTTCACTATCCACGTTCTTTTCAATGCTTTAAAGTGTCAGGATAAAAAATGTTTCTGATTAGGTTGATTTCATCAGTTAGATCATAATGAGAGTCTTAGCTGCCTGAGTTTTGAACAGTCATCCCCATATTTTCTTCCACTTGGCCTTGTCTGACAGTAACCTTATCCCAAACAGGATCAAACTGCAATCATGATAAAAAACGCTGCAAATTATTACACACAAAAAAAAAAAATCACCTATTATTGATTACATTTTGATCAGCTCTAATTTGAACAGAGATTAGGCCTCTTTTGCGATTCACACTCGTGTTTTGATTTTTATATATATATATATATATATATATATATATATATATATATATACACGTACAAGAGGGTTTTTTGCGACTCAATGAATAAGGGAGCTTTTCGCTACAGTGGATTTTTGCGACCTTCCTCACTCTGCCTATCCCCAACATGGAGGGGAAGTTTACTCTTCCAGTATTTATTAAAGGAGGCTTTTGGTGACAGTGACTTTTGACGACAATCACGTTTCTCTTCCTTGTTTATTCATGCTTCTGATGGTAGATAGGGAGGGGAAAATTCGAATAAATTATCAAGAATAAAAATCGGGAAAAACGTATAAAATGCTGCAAAACGCCGTAAATTCGAATTCTACGTTCTTCAATTTCAGGAACGAGTTTAAATGTCGGGGAAAACGTGTAAAATACTGGAAAATGATGGTAATTTTGAATTCTACCACCTCGGTAGGTATTTTCTAGAGGGGGGTGGTGGGGGTAAATACTGCATTGATAAATCAATTTCTCGCTTCAGGAACGAGTTTAAAATTCGGAAAAAAACGTGTAAAATACTTAAAAATGCCTTAAATTCGAATTCTACTACCCCGGTAATTATTTCCTAGAGGGGAGTGGTGGGGGTAAATAATGCGTTGATAAATCGATTTCTCGCTTCAGGAACGAGTTCAAATATCGGGAAAAACCAGTGAAATGCTGAAAAAATGCCTTAAATTCAAATTCTACCACCCCGGTAGGAATTTTCTAGAGGGGAGTGGTGGGGGTAAATATTGCATTGATAAATCAATTTCTCGCTTCAGGAACGATTTTAAATGTCGGGAAAAACGTGTAAAATACTGGAAAATGATGGTAATTTTGAATTCTACCACTTTGGTAGGTATTTTCTAGAGGGGGTGGTGGGGGTAAATATTGCATTGATAAATCAATTTCTCGCTTCAGGAACGAGTTTAAATGTCGGGAAAAACGTGTAAAATACTGGAAAATGATGGTAATTTTGAATTCTACCACCCCGGTAGGAATTTTCTAGAGGGGAGTGGTGGGGGTAAATATTGCATTGATAAATCAATTTCTCGCTTCAGGAACGAGTTTAAATGTCGGGAAAAACGTGTAAAATACTGGAAAATGATGGTAATTTTGAATTCTATCACCTCGGTTGGTATTTTCTAGAGGGGGTGGTGGGGGTAAATATTGCATTGATAAATCAATTTCTCGCTTCAGGAACGAGTTTAAATGTCGGGAAAAACGTGTAAAATACTGGAAAATGATGGTAATTTTGAATTCTACCACCCCGGTAGGTATTTTCCAGTGGGGAGTGGTGGGGGTAAATATTGCATTGATAAATCAATTTCTCGCATCAGGAACGAGTTTAAATGTCGGGAAAAACGTGTAAAATACTGGAAAATGATGGTAATTTTGAATTCTACCACCTCGGTAGGTATTTTCTAGAGGGGGTGGTGGGGGTAAATATTGCATTGATAAATCAATTTCTCGCTTCAGGAACGAGTTTAAATGTCGGGAAAACGTGTAAAATACTGGAAAATGATGGTAATTTTGAATTCTACCACCCCGGTAGGAATTTTCTAGAGGGGAGTGGTGGGGGTAAATATTGCATTGATAAATCAATTTCTCGCTTCAGGAACGAGTTTAAATGTCGGGAAAAACGTGTAAAATACTGGAAAATGATGGTAATTTTGAATTCTACCACCTCGGTTGGTATTTTCTAGAGGGGGTGGTGGGGGTAAATATTGCATTGATAAATCAATTTCTCGCTTCAGGAACGAGTTTAAATGTCGGGAAAAAACGTGTAAAATACTGGAAAATGATGGTAATTTTGAATTCTACCACCTCGGTTGGTATTTTCCAGTGGGGAGTGGTGGGGGTAAATATTGCATTGATAAATCAATTTCCCGCTTCAGGAACGAGTTTAAATGTCGGGAAAAACGTGTAAAATACTGGAAAATGATGGTAATTTTGAATTCTACCACCTCGGTTGGTATTTTCTAGAGGGGGTGGTGGGGGTAAATATTGCATTGATAAATCAATTTCTCGCTTCAGGAACGAGTTTAAATGTCGGGAAAAACGTGTAAAATACTGGAAAATGATGGTAATTTTGAATTCTACCACCTCGGTTGGTATTTTCCAGTGGGGAGTGGTGGGGGTGAATATTGCATTGATAAATCAATTTCTCGCATCAGCAACGAGTTTAAATGTCGGGAAAAACGTGTAAAATACTGGAAAATGATGGTAATTTTGAATTTACCACCCCGGTAGGTATTTTCCAGAGGGGAGTGGTGGGGGTAAATATTGCATTGATAAATCAATTTCTCTCTTCAGGAACGAGTTTAAATGTCGGGAAAAACGTGTGAAATACTGGGAAATGATGGTAATTTTGAATTCTACCACCCCGGTAGGTATTTTTTAGAGGGGAGTGGTGGGGGTAAATATTGCATCGATAAATCTATTTCTCGCATTAGGAACGAGTTTAAAATTCGGGCAAAACGTGTGAAATACTGAAAAATGCCATAAATTCGAATTCTACCACCCTGGTAGGTATTTTCTAGAGGGGTGGTGGGGGTAAATATTGCATTGATAAATCAATTTCTCTCTTCAGGAACGAGTTTAAATGTCGGGAAAACGTGTAAAATACTGGAAAATGATGGTAATTTTGAATTCTACCACCCCGGTAGGTATTTTCCAGTGGGGAGTGGTGGGGGTAAATATTGCATTGATAAATCAATTTCTCGCATCAGGAACGAGTTTAAATGTCGGGAAAAACGTGTAAAATACTGGAAAATGATGGTAATTTTGAATTCTACCACCCCGGTAGGTATTTTCCAGAGGGGAGTGGTGGGGGTAAATATTGCATTGATAAATCAATTTCTCTCTTCAGGAACGAGTTTAAATGTCGGGAAAAACGTGTGAAATACTGGAAAATGATGGTAATTTTGAATTCTACCACCCCGGTAGGTATTTTTTAGAGGGGAGTGGTGGGGGTAAATATTGCATCGATAAATCAATTTCTCGCTTCAGGAACGAGTTTAAATGTCGGGAAAAACGTGTAAAATACTGGAAAATGATGGTAATTTTGAATTCTACCACCTCGGTAGGTATTTTCAAGAGGGGAGTGGTGGGGGTAAATACTGCATTGATAAATCAACTTCTCGCATCAGGAACGAGTTTAAAATTCGGAAAAAACGTGTGAAATACTGAAAAATGCCTTAAATTCGAATTCTACTACCCCGGTAGGTATTTTCCAGAGGGGAGTGGTGGGGGTAAATATTGCATTGATAAATCAACTTCTCGCCTCAGGAACGAGTTTAAATTTCGGGAAAAACGTGTAAAATACTGAAAAATGCCTTAAATTCGAATTCTACTACCCTTTTAGGTATTTTCTAGAGGGGAGTGGAGGGGGTAAATATTGCATTGATAAATCAATTTCTCGCTTCAGGAACGAGTTTAAATGTCGGGAAAAACGTGTAAAATACTGGAGAATGATGGTAATTTTAAATTCTACAACCCTGGTAGGTATTTTCTAGACGGGGGTGGTGGGGGTGAATAGTGCATTGATAAATCAACTTCTTGCATCAGGAACGAGTTTAAAATTCGGGAAAAACGTGTGAAATACTGAAAAATGCCGTAAATTTGAATTCTACCATCCTGGTAGGTATTTTCCAGAGGGGGGTGGTGGGGGTAAATATTGCCTTGATAAATCAATTTCTCGCTTCAGGACCGAGTTTAAATGTCAGGAAAAATGTGTAAAATACTGAAAAATGCCGTAAATTCGAATTTTATCACCGCGGAAGGTATTTTCTGTAGGGGGTTGGTGGGGGTAAATATTGCATTGATATATCAATTTCTTGCTTCAGGAACGACTATAGAATTCGGGAAAAACGTGTAACATACTGAAAAATGACTTGGATTTGAAATCAACCGTCTTTTTTCACCATTGATCCATATATTTGATGTTTCAATCAAAACGAGGCAAATTAATTTAAATTTCATTAAATCAGTCCATGGTGACTCCGGAAAATGCCGCGTACAGCGGATGGACGGTATAATTTTTATCAGATTTTTGGATTCTACGTACCTTGAAACGTAAACCAACAAACTTTGAGGGGGAGGTAATCAATTTATTATTTTGGTCGATTCCAATGGTTTATTATTGAGTAAACAGTAAAAAACTATTGTTAATTATTGTTGTGTAAATACGTAGTATATGAAAATCATTTCTGAACGATAAATCACTTGAATGATATTAACAGGAAAAATACATTACACAGTTCGTGAAAGTTCAATGAGGAAATACATATCAAATTCATGAAGACATGAAAAGGTTGAAGAAAAAATGAAAAGGAATAAGAAATCTAGTAATGAAGGAAATCTAGGAGGAAGTATTTGTTATTTCGCTCTTATCATCAAATATCAAGCAAGTTATTACCGTGTATTGTAGGAAATGTGCCTAATTCTCAAATTTCGTTATTTCCCACCAATGGTGAGGAGGGGAGGAAGAAGTATTCGTTATTTCGCTCTTATCATCAAATATCAAGCAATATATGACCGTCTATGGTAGGAAATGTGCCCAATTCTTAAATTTCATTATTTTCCACCTATGGCGAGGAGGGGAGGGGGAAGTATTTATTATTTCGCTCTTATAATCAAATATCAAGCAAGATATGACTGTGTATGGTAGGAAATGTGCATAATTCTCAAATTTTGTATTGCTTCCGAGTCTACCAAGGTAGCGGAAGCTTTGTTTTCACTTTTCAAGGATGAAAAAAAAAAGTTCTCCAAAATCAAAATTTTCACTCGCGTTTTGCGTTTTAGACCTTTCTGAACAATTTTGGTTCCGTGTCTGTCTGTCTGTGTGTCTGTCCGTCTGTCATGTTTCCTTGTAACGCGCATAACTATACGAAGTTATTGTCCGATTTCGATGAAATTTTCAGGGATTGTGCGGGTTGGTGGGTAGACGGTCCTCTATGAAAATCATCATCCTCGGACTGATAGAAGCGACTGCGCATGCGCAAACGTGAATTCCTTGTAACGGCCATAATTTCTACATTTTCCATCCGATTTCAATGAAAATTTCAGAGATGTTACAGATTAGTATTTAGATGGTCCCTTATGAAAATCATCATCCCCAGACTGATAGAAGCGACTGCGCATGCGCAAACGTGAATTTCCTTGAAACGGCCATAACTTCTACATTTTCCATCCAATTTCAATGAAATTCTCAGGGATTATGCGGATTAAATTGTAAATGGTCCCCTATGAAAATCATCACCCCCGGACTTATAGTAGCCGATGCGCATGCGCAAACGTAAAATCCTTGTAACAGCCGTGCGTAAGTCACAACCTTAAAACTCTACCCCACCTACTGTCTGGCGCCTGTAGCACATGTACAGCGAGTCATTTTGACAAGTGAGAGGTCACGGGTACGAATCCCTGCCTTGCCAAGATATTTTTGGATTTTTTGAGTAGTGACTCACTTACATTTTTCATCCGAATTTGATGAAATTTCTAGGATTATCCAGAGTAGCGTGTAGATGGTCCCCTATAAAAGTAGTGAAAGGTACTTAGAGATTGGTGTTTTGAGATTAACTACTATGCATCGGATCATCCATATAATCGGGTTATGGATACGAGGAAGCTATGTGCCACACCCACTTGGCAGACGTTTTTTTACCTACTGTGAGGAGGAGAGGGGAAAGTATTCGTTATTTCGCTCTTATCATCAAATATCAAGCAATATATGACCGTGTACGGTAGGAAATGTGCCTAATTCTTAAATTTCGTAATTTTCCACCTTAGGTGAGGTGTGGAGGGGAAAGTATTCGTTATTTCGCTCTTCCTTTTCGTCCTTCCATATGAAGGAACCAAAACAACCCATTTTTCGAATCAACTGTGAAGTGTTTACTTCTTTCAAATGAACTTGATTGTGAAGGTAATTATGTACTTGGTAAGTACCTATGGTTGGTACGTAAGAAATAAATAAATAAATAGTGACTATGGCAAAGCTGTGATCTTTGCAGACGAGTGATCTATACAGGAAAATACAAACCTTTTCGAAATAATTTGCAGCATTGTTTACCTACCAGCCATAGGTACCTACTACGTTCTAGCTTCACACCTTAACAATCCAGTTTATTTGGAGAAAATAAAGCTTCACACTCGATTCAAAGAAATATGGAGAGTTGTTGTCAGCACTCCCGCCAACACAAGTGAGGATGGAGACGCAGGTAACTTGAAAACGTTCCTGTACCAGTTTTCAGTTTGAAATTCAATTAAGCTTAGCCATATTTCCATAATAAAATGCTGTAATCACGAATGTAGGCGGGAGAGCTGACAACTACTGTCACAGCACTGGCTAAATTTCGCTCTTATCATCAAATATCAAGCAAGATATGACCGTGTATGGTAGAAAATGTGCCTAATTCTTAAATTTCGTAATTTTCCACCTATGGTGATGGGTGGAGGGGGAAGTATTTGTTATTTCGCTCTTATCATCAAATATCAAGCAAGATATGACCGTCTATGGTAGGAAATGTGCCGAATTCTTAAATTTCGTAATTTTCCACCTATGGTGAGGGGTGGAGCTGGAAGTATTTGTTATTACGCTCTTATAATCAAATATCAAGCAAGATATGACCGTGTATGGTAGGAAATGTGCCTAATTCTCAAATTTCGTAATTTTCCACCTACGGTGAGGAGGGGAGGGGAAAGTATTCGTTATTTCGCTCTAATCATCAAATATCAAGCAATATATGACCGTGTATGGTAGGAAATGTGCCTAATTCTTAATTTCGTAATTTTCCACCAATGGTGAGGGGGGAGGGCATAGTATTCGTTATTTCGCTCTTATCATCAAACATCAAGCAAGATATGACCGTCTATGGTAGGAAATGTGCCGAACTAAAAAAATTCATCATTAATTTTCCACCTATTGTGAGCGGGAAGTATTCGTTGTATTGCTCTTATCAAAATTCAAGAATTAAATATGACGGTCCATGGTTAGTTTTACACCTGGTGGAAATATTAGCGATTTCTCTATTTGAATCAATAATCATGCAGGGTATGACAGTCTATGGCAGAAAAGGTCTTCAATTGAAATGAATCATGAATTCAATGTATATATTTTACAATATTAACTGTATATTTTGGAGGAGAAAAAGCACTGGGATGACGGGTGTTTGTGGGGTGGTGAATCACGATAATAGGGTCAGAGAGCAAAGGTAGATGTGAGGGTTGGAAAGAACGGTGTTGTTCGGATGGCAAAAAGATCGATCCTTAAAATCGATTCTGTAAAAGAAAATTTCGATATTTTTGATATTCCAACACCCACGAGGAATCAGAGAATCAATTCCCAAATTCGAGCATTGGTCCGTTTATATTCATTAGCTGGTTAG